>OZ012708.1:48994493-49150313 GCA_963942595.1 Cylloceria caligata
TTTTTCAAATGTGCTAATTGGACGATTCTGATACGTTCACAAGGATTCGCCTCCCTTAAACATATAGTGTGTTATTGTTTGTAGAGATTGCGTTAGTTTCAATGGTTTTTATGTTTGTCTCAAGCTTGGGTCTGCGTATTATGCTTTGACAATACTATTCACTTGAGAATACTATTAATTTAATATTTGTACGTATACCTATTCTTCGTTAATATATTCGTATAGATAACCAGCGATTTTGGAAGGTGACCATAAATACAGACTGAGCGATCTTAAGGTTGCAACCGATTTTTCTGCAGTAATCGAGCCTCTTGTCAGCCGGTGATCACCATTAGTAGTCACCAACGGTGAGGTTAGATCATAGCACGCCATGGTGAACCGGAACACGTTTTTATAATTATATGACTTCCCTCGGTTTAAATTCAATGACATCCGTTCGACTCGGTCGTATGTTTTATTCTCTAAGCTTCATCGTTACATCATGCGCTTGTCAACACTCGGTCGTGTTTGCGTTCTACTAATTAAACAATTTTTTAATGGTTTTCCTCGAACTTGTGCCAATAGAGAAAATCTCTCAGCGATACATCGCCTTGTCCACGCGTATCGTTTTTCCCTTCTGAGATCCGTCGTACACAAATATATTCGACGTACGCTTGATTCGAGTATCAGTTGTGAGATTACCATTTAACTGTTTATTGAAGAAAATTGAAAAACTGACGCAATTACATACGCTTTCGGTAAAAAATACGCTAGAGTTATAAATCGAAGGAAAAGTGAATTTAATAGTCGTGCAATTTTTTTTTTCTTGATGCTTCAATCGAAAGCGACCGGTTATCAAAGCATTTTCCTGTCCCGAGTCAGGATTTTTTATGTAATTCCGTACATCGCATCTTCTTCTTTTCCTCCTCTCTCATTTGTCCACTTTCGGGGGAGATATAACTGATCAACGCAACGATTCACCAGAGTCACAAAATTACGCAGGGATAAATACGAAAGGACGAGATAAAGGTAGTCAGAGGTAAAGGTAAAGAGATAGCGCGGGCGTCACGGTTCTTCATTGCTGTTGTACCAGCGAGATGCAGTGCTGCATAGTTTCTCTCTCATAACCGTTAGCTTCCACCTCGTTTCTCTCTCGAAGAGCAAGCGAGCGTTTATACTCCGGCGCGGGAAGAGCACCGAGCTAGGAAAAACTCATGTTATTAAGGCGCGCGGCAAAAGTTTATCCTCTGGTTCTCCGTGCGAGTTCCTCTCTTTCGTCTTTCCGTCCCTTCCCATATTCGTCGACCGGCAGAGTAGAACACAGAAGCAGCGGCCGTGGATCGTCGACGTTCCCTTCGTTTCTCCGCGTTTTCTTCGCAGTTCACCGTTCAGGTTCTCTCGCGCCCGACGGACCTTGCTAGATTAGTTCATTACACGGCAGCGGCTACTACACGGCGTGTCTTCCGTTTTTGCCATAGCGTGGAAATAGATTTGTTGCAAGCTCGGCCAAGATCGTGGCGGCAGGGACTCTCGCTGTTCGGTCTCCTCTTCTCTCCCTCCTTCATCCGCGTTCTTGCGTACGCGCAGTTGTAGTAGATTCTGTTGCACATCAGAGGTAAATTCTCCCGATGCTGCGTTACTCTTCGTGCTCTCCTTCGCCGTGCGCTTCCGACGCTTATTCTCAGGCTTATTCTCTGCGCTTCTCACTCGCCCTTACCGCGCTGCGCTTCGCTATTTTACCTTTGGATATCGCGCTCGCTCGTGGTAAACGGATGCGCGCACACATAGCCTGCACCAGGGCATCGAGAATCGCGTCGTATTTTGCCGCAGTGCCACGCTTGGTTGGCTTTACGCCGAGATCACCCTTCCTCAAAATCGCGTTAACACCGGGTGGTCCGTTCGGCCTTAGCTTCGCGAAGTTACTCGCGTCGACTCTCGCGGCTCCTTCCACTTTTTCCTCTCTTCTCTTCCGTGGGAGTTCACAGAGTTTTGCTTTTTCATATCCTCAAACGAATATTAACAATTCAACTATTAAATCGCTTTATTGTCTACAACCATTTATTACCGCTGCAGACAACCTTGAATGCTTTTTTTTTTTACACGGTTACTATTATTCTAATCGCAGATACATCATAAATACAGAGTCAAGTACAGAATAGGATTCGTCATGCATTAAGGTTAACGCTGGATATTTCAACTTAATGACTAAATATTATTGGTAGTGTAGAAAAACTTGAGGTAAAATCTATAAAACCGTGTAATCACAGCGTGGAGTGCGAGATACCTTGACGTGGAAAATTATAAATCTTTATTATATAGGCGTGAGATACACTGTTTGTACCGAGTGGTATGCACCAATAATTGAGTACTTAATGGTACAATTAAGGAAGGCGTTCAAGCCAGAAATTACTTTGACTCGATAGTATCGACTGTAGTATTCATCGAAACCATTTGACTCCGTTAGTTTCTCCACCAATATGAAAAAAAATTCATCGACGCTTGGTTGACTGTGAATTCTTTTTAAACAATCGAACAATCGATAAGAAATTTGAAGTTATATGTTGAAATATAAACAGAGTTACGGATAAATGATATTTTCAATGTTACTAATAATAGTCCAAAGATTAATCATTGACAGAAATAAAATTATTTCTTTATGTACGAGATTCCCGAGCGCGTTCGATAGCTCGACAATTTCATATGCCAATCGTCAATCAATTTTCCCTTTCCACAAATATAATAACATAATAACTCCCTATATCTATACATAGAAAAACAAGGTATCGCGAAGCGTTGATAAAAATTGTACAGCGAAGCACAACCGGTGGTTCGTCGCTCTTCCACTGATAAACTATCGAGTTGATGGTGCTCGTAAACGGGTGCTGGGCGGTCCTACGCTTCTACCAGCGCGTAATGCTGATGATTGCCGAGCATCAAAAACGCGCTAGCCGTTAACGCGCACCAACGTTTCTACAGCACACACATACACACACACACACACACACACGCACACACACCAGTGTCAACGCATCAACCGTACAGAACCATAGAGTTTGTAGGCACAATCACTCGTCTCTCTTTCACTCTTGTGTACTGCTTTTTCTCATAATCTTTTCTCTCCGTTCCTCTTTCTTCCTTCACCATCGACTGCCGCATGCACGATATTACTCGGGTACACAGTTATGTTCTCCGTCTTTCGATTACACCGACGTCCCCCGGCGTAACGTACCTTGTATGCATCTGTAATGTTATAATGAAGAGCGTATGTATGGGACATACATATACCGAGCGGCGAGAAAGATCGGCTCGGTCGCCTCGGTCGTTCTTCTTTATTCGCTGAGGTAAACGGTGAGGTGTCGGATAATTTCTTCTTTATTTTTGCTGTTTTTTTTTAAATTTATTATTATTATTGATGTCGTTGGTGTTGTTGTTGCTGCCATATATTAAAAGTTTTAGGAGGTCTTATCCGATAAGCCCTGTAGCATACCGACTCATCCCGAGGACAATCGGATAGCGTTTATGTAAGGCGAAAGCCGTTATTAGCAGAATATTATTATGTGTTTATTTAGATATATAGATAGAGGTGTCACGTGATCGAAGATTCGAGAACGAGACGCTACGATATTTGAAAACGACGAACAGTCTGAGATGTAACGTTAAATCGAAAGGACGCTCCGATGAGCTCCGTAATAATAAACGGCCTAAATAATAAACGTATAGATATTCCTTTATTTTGAAAACCCGGATCATTACATTTATAAATCATTGCTCCTCCGACTCGGAGATGAACAATCGGGTCATCAGTCCAGAATCCTGTGCCCTCTGAGTAGACGGAGGGAACCCAGGATTGCCGCCTTCTCCATCCGAACCGACAGTCAATTGTCTTGCCTTGTTACCGACAGACTGGAATGATTCTTAGATTCGTGACAAACGATTTCATGCACACGAGAACGTTGATAACGAGGATCACTGGTTTGACCGGAGTGTCCACGGTGTACATGACGAAGTTTGAACAGGAGATTCATGTTATCTGTATGCAGCTTAGAAAAAAATTAATTTAAAAATTGGAAATGTTTTCTAGTAGCTCGGTTCATCGATGGAAATATTTTTGATTGTTTATAAAAAAAAATTGACAAAGCAAGTCACAATAATTCTGTTTATAAAAATGTTTTGAAATTAGACATCCTCTACAGGATTTTCTTACTTTTATACATTTTTTTTTATTCTTTTTTAGCATTTGGATAAAATAATTTCATGATTTATACGTATTAAGATGAAATAAAACAAGTCGTGTACATTTGAAATTCTCACATTGCTTCCTTGTGATTCTTTCCAGCCCATAGATTCTTCTCTACGGGTTATGGTTATCTTAATTCTGGTTTCTTCATATAGAAAGTGGTATTAAAATTTTCAATAAAATTGAAAATTTGGTAAAATTACACATTTCATAAAGTTCAAACCCTTTAATCTATTCTTATTAAATGCAAGACCGAGTATTCAATTCAAGTATCTTGTACAATAGCCAATTTGTATGCCAATTTTCAGTTTGATAGATGAAAATTTACGAAATGTGGAGTAAAAGTGTTTTGTTTTTTTTTTTTTTTTAAATACACAACTTTATGATTCTACAAAATCTGAACGACTCGATCGGTTGTTGCCAAACTCAATACCGAACAACCTTGTTCTCTGACCTATTCTTGTAGAAAGTTTTAACTCGATAACTAACAAATTTACGAAAGCCAGAGAGCGTAACTCCTTTTTTTCGAAAAATTCAAACAACCATAAAATGTAACACCCGTTAGCGATCTTCGGTTTTTCTTTCTTAACTGCGGATTAATAGATAAATAAAAAACTATCAGAATAAAGGGGTATCGAATTTTTCAATTCGTTTAGATAAAATCAGTGAGGTTAGGTCGTTTTAGAGAATTTGTTTAAATGATACTTTGCTTAGTTAATTTTGTTTATTGATGAAGCTTTGATTTTACAAGAAGTTGTAGAATCGTTAAAATTGTCAATGATAAATAAAATGACTAAAAATTTGTTGTAATTATGAATTTCATTAATTTTCTCCTTGTCAATGTTTTGTATTTAATGTAAATCGTTCTAAACGACGTTTGAAAAAGAAACGACGATCAACATCACGATCGTCGGTTTTTCTTTCTTAACTGCGGATTAATAGATAAATAAAAAACTATCAGAATAAAGAGGTATCGAATTTTTCAATTCGATTAGATGAAATCAGTGAGGTGAGGTCGTTTTCGTCGATGGTACCTAGCAAAATCGTATAACACTGTTATCTGCTGAAACGTTCGATGTGCTTACCAATATTCCCACGGAAGGGTGGTCGGGCGATAGAACGAGAGAGCCGTCGAGAGCGAAGAGGGAAAAGCTGAGCGGGAAACCGAGCAGAAGGGTTGGGAAGCGAAGGGAGAGCTCGTTTTTCGCCAAAGTGCTTATCATTATCGATTCGGGTATTCGGCTTCACTCCTTCACTCAAGCTGGTACGTAAATGTGAAGGTGTCGAGGTTGATGCGGGTGCCATGTTCTCCTATTTCGTCTCCTGATAAACGAGGACGGTGGAAATTATCGAAAACTTGATGAAACCCTTATAAAATAATCGTACATTTTCCAAAAGTACGAAATCATTAAGAACTTATTTGTTAAATAACGTATATCTAGTTATCTTCGTCCAACAGTTACGATGGAACGATTTAACGGGTTTTAAAAAAATATTATCCGTTAATAGTCAATGAGAGCTTTCTATGAATAAAATGTATTTGTAAATTATTAGTTTCGTCGTATAATATTTCTGTGAATAATATTAAGCTTCGAATTTATTGAGCGTTTATTCTCGGATATACAATAGAGAAGCCAGAGAGTACGAACGAAGAATCAGGTGTACCGACCCCGTGGTTGCCATCGTCGAGAGGACAAACCGAAGTAGTAACCTCTCGGTCCATTAATTTTCGTTATGGGATTGCTCGGTTAATGGGACTCTAATGGTGAGAGCCGTTGGCAGCGGTAGCGGCGTGCTGCTCGCCCGACAAAGTGGTCCAGTGACGTTTACGATTCAACGCCACACGGTAACATCCCTCTCGGTTTATTCCATGCGCTCTCGTCCTTCGCCCCTCACCGACAAATCGCGCGACAGTATCGGAGGAGGGTGGAAAGAGCGAGAGGACGCGGGAGTTACGCGATTTAACGCGTGATATATGCGGCTCTGTGAGTGCCAACCGGTGTCGTCACGCGAAAGGATGACCCAAAAATATCAAGAGCGCACGAGCAATAGTCCTCGAAGTTCCGTTTTGCGTATGTGTGTACCTACTACACGTTAACGCGTTACGAATGTGTCGAGGGTGTATCATTTTCCATGGTATCGCTCGTTGACGACACTGTTCAGAGTGTAAAGCAACTCGGAGCCTCGATTCGGAACGAAAGCGATGTTCGAATTGTGCTTGTGTCTAACACGATTATAAAGAAAGTAAAAAAAAAAAAAGATTTTTTCGACCCTCGACCGAATATAAGGGTCGATGCGTAGCTTGGAATGAAATTAAACAAAAAAATAATATAACAAATACACCGATTGCAATAAATTAGCAATTTTCAAAAGAGCATAATAATAAATGAGACGAAAAAGTTGTTTTGCTATTTAATTCTATCGAAAATGCCACATTTGAAAGAAAAAAACAAATATAATAAAAGTGGTTAGGTTAAAAAAAATCCAATCATATTTAAAAACTCAAAGGAAGCGAATATTTTTACGTATGCTGTGTGTACTGTGTATGCGGTCGGTAGACTGTGAATTATGATATCGCTTTGTGGCATAATAACAAGTTTATTAACGAGAGTTGCGATGCGAGAGATCACGCCCTCGAACTGTTCGGACATGACCGGGCTACAAGCTACGAGACTTCTCGCTCGGCGCGCTTTGATTAATTTCATGTGAGGAAGAGTCAGAGAGTAAAAAGAGGCGGAGTGCCTGTGTAACGAGAGAGAAGAACTCGCCGCAGCCGCAATAATACAAGACGATGTTACAGACTCGTTCGACAAGCCGAACGAGCGGCGGCACGCCTCTCTATCCTCACCGCCGTGCTGTGACTTACCTCTTGTTTCTTATTCTTCTTCCGCCACCTTCTTCTTCTTCTTCTTCTTCTTCTTCTTCTTCTTCTTCTTCTTCTTCTTCTTCTCGTGCTTCTTTTATCGGCAGCGCACACGTCCTTTCAACCATTCCATCGACTCGTTCATCGCTACATAACGTATAAACATAAGAGATGATACTATGACGTAATGCCTGACGAATCGTAATGTTTATTCTCAAAGCATTAAATTTTTCTAATATCGCTTCTTTTTATTCGTTTCCGATTTTATTGAAGCTTAGCATGAAATTCCGTGGGAACCGGCAATCCGGTGACCTCGTGTCAGCTTTCTCATCATCAGCTGGTGCGGTACGTGCCAAAGGTTAACCGATCTTTTTAAGGGATTCATAGAGCTCGTGTATGTAGGTAAAGCTCCTCATTGCGCTATAAGGGCTTTGTAATCGTTATTTATAAGCGTGAAACTCGAACAGCGGAGATTACGGTATTGTTTGCGCGTACGTCTCCATTTGACGTTTACGAGCTTGTAATCATCGAGAAATTACAACGTATGTACGTTTAAAATCTAAGTATGGCTAAAGTGTTTGCAATTTATTTATACCCCGTGTCTATTGTCGTTCATGCGCGATTTTTTCTTTATTTTTTCCCCATAGCAAGTGTCTGTACGCGTTTTAGCCTCACACCGAATAACTCATTCTTTATCGTTTGGGTATAAGTTTCTATCAATTACTATCTGGTTCATATGTGTAACGATTTATCGTTAGATTCGTCTACTTTGTTAATAGTTTACGTGATTACCACAAATAACAAATCCGATTAGTTGATTCAACTACTAAAATAGTAATCAGGATGTTGCAGTACGAACAAAGAATTGTATTGGTACCTTAATCTTCAATTATAGTTGTTAGTACGACCAAGGTTGGCGCGCATGTCACACGATCAACTGAAATTATTGCCGCATCAACTTTAGTTACTGCGAGAAGTCAAACCTCGCGCAATTATACATGTAAGTCAGACAAACCGGCTGACTTACTGAATTGAATAGATAAAACTTATTTACGATACAAAGTATATCAGAACGAATTGTACAACAACGAAGAGGTTTCGTTACGATGTCGATACGGTCGGACGAAGCTTCGGCGGAAAATTTGTTGAAAGTGGCTGCGCTGTTGAGGTTACGTAAGTTCGGTACCTTCGTTCGAAGGTAAATGCTTTTATTTTTATATAGCATTACATATTCTGAATGTCATGATAGTCGTGTGCAATCTACTTTGTATCCTGACATCGGTACGTCAATTCATATCTCAAATAATAAACGTTACCAGTCAACCTGTTGCCGATCGGTGTGTTATAGTTCTCATCCATAGGTAAATTGGTTGGGGACACCAACCAGGTTTCTTAAATATTTCAAGAAGCTCGTTACTCGTATCAACTAAATCGATCGGATAGATCGATAAACCAATCGGTTGCATCAACCAAGTGAACAGAACGCATAAATTCTGGAAGCTGGTAGGTCGATAAGTTATTGGTTAGATCAATCAAGTCGATTGATTGTATCAAGCAAGTAAGTCATTCAAGGAAGGAAGAAAGTGCTTCGAACAATCAAGTAGATGGCTAATACAACAATTTCACTGTTAGTTGGCCCAACTGACAAGTTCATTCGTCCGACGATAACCAATCTCACCGACTAAAATTAGTTTATCTAATCCCTTTATTGCCCGGCACTCGAATCACTGAGACGATTGGTTGGGTCAACTATTTTTCTCTTCATTTTTTTTTTGTTTTTTTTTTCTCTGCACATGGTCGTTATGGACCGCGAAGTCTTTGCACGGTGAACTCGATCTTTTCTCTACACTGTAGTAAGCATACTATCTATGGTATATTCTTGTCGGCGTTAGAGCGCGTCGTGAAGCGTGAATGGAAACACGCAGGTGCGAGTGCGGAGCGTGATCGGTGCATACCTACGGCAATCACGAGCCTAGCACTCGGGCGCCTCCGGTCTCTCTCATTTGGCGCCTCGTTCGAAAGTTCAACCAGGCGATTCTAATGACGTGGGAAATACGCTTGTACGTAGGAATCGACCGAGCAGAAGTCTCTGCTTCAGCCAAGTCGATCTTTTGCTTCTTTCATTCTGTTTCTAAACTTCTCTCTTTTCATTCGTTCGCTCATCCCGTTGAACCTTCCAGGCGAACTCGCATAATGCCCGATGAACTCGCCACTTAATATCGAAGCCACGGCAAAGGGACCGAGCAACCAGTTCGCCGCTTCAAGGTACTTGACGCGGTTACTCGATTTCTTCCATAGTCACTCCGTTGTACGCTCGCTATCAGAGCAGTCATCCTCCGTAGATTTAATCTCTTCCCCAGATATTTCCCTTGAAGAAAAAAAAAACATGAACATCATTTGAAAGATTTATTTATTTAAATATCAGAAATATTTTTGTGCTTTACACGAAATGGTTTCTTCTTGAGATAACCTCAAACACTCGTTCCACATATTACACTGAGAGATAATCTTACTTCGTAGTTATTTTTATGAAAAATTTAACTCGCGATCAGACACAAACAACATTTGGTTTACTCCAGTCTAAGCCAGTACGCTTCTGCTCCATCAGAGGGCTATCGGTGATGCGAGTTCCCACAAACTACGCAACCACTGACTTATGGCCCTCGCTTGCCTACTATTCCGCTAGGTGGCGTGATCGCACTCTCGCTTTTCCCAACTACTATTGTAATTTGGAAAAATTCGGCAATTAGAGCATTAATCCCGAAATAAAGTCTATATTGGTTCATCTGATTTCTGATTTTTCCCAAAGAGTAAGAGTAAGTGTAATTTCCATTCTAATGAACACCCGGCCGCTGGTCACGGTTTCCTCGTCCTAATCTCATGAATACGGTTCGCTTGCTCCAGTCTTCGACCACTCCTTGGACGCACCTTCCTCACTCTAAAACTCTTGGACGCGTTCTGCTTGACACAGTCGTTAATTCACCTAGCCAAACCGATCACCTACGCCACACGTATGCCGAAGATAACCGTGAAGCACCGTTCAGTCTAGTCCTGAAAGGCCCTTTTCACCTTTCGGTAGGGGATCCGTCCGCACTCATGTCCCGATATCCACTTCTACCTCGCAGAGTGGTGATCTTCCAATGACGTCCAGTAAAATCTGACTCTCCAACGGCGATTCTACCCACGTGCCGTGACATTAGCACTTCTCGCGCGTTCCATCTAATTTTTTCCTTGTCTGACTTCTTCACCGATCCATCAACGATCTCTTTCTAGACCGAGATTCCTCTTGCCGAGGGTGTTCTTCCACCTACTTTGGAGAAAATATCCACGCCCTAGAACGAGACACTATACGACCACGAAACCTTTTCCAGCTCGTGGCACCATACCAACTCAATCGTCTCGAACTCTCATCCTGTATATCGTATCAATCTGAACAGATTGCTAATCATTGAGATGTTCGTTATCGACCCTATCTTCTTCTCAAGTATATGGAGATCGACGAGTTCCTCACACGCTACCAAGACCTCTGCGCATACTTTTTTTTGTCGAAATCGCAAATAAGAAGTAAAACACGATGATTTTTCAATAAACTCTACTGGCCAAAAGAATTACAACCGATACCTCTCCCATCCTCTTATACGTGGTAAAAAGTAACATAAAAATATTATTACTGCAAATAAAATAATATCTGGATATAAATTGTTTGTCAAAAGAAAGAATAATAATTTTTTTCGTTTTAGTATAAAAAAAAATGGATACAAATATATGTTATGTGTACGCTTGTCCAGATCTGGGTGACGGGCTATGTTTTCGTGGGGGCATCGTCACGCTGGGCGATCAACGTGTTAACCTCGGGTCAATGCAACTCGGGTTGGGCCTGATAAATAGTTTTCTTTTCAACGGCTATTGGCCAAGTCGATGGCAATATAAAAACGTATTCAACGGTTTCCTGTCGCAAAAGCTTGACAAGGGAAGAGGGGTGGTTGTCGAGGTCTGAGCATGGAACCAATTTTCCGTGCAGGGGAGGGTGGGCCAGGGAAATGTGATTCAGCGTGGCAAGTTACAGAGTCGAGCGTCGAGAAGGGCGCCGGAGCGAGAAAGAAGTTCGAAAAGATACGAAACTGAAGGGTGTGCGAGGAAGAAGGAACGGAACCCGGCTGCTGGCGCTACGGAACGCTCGCGGTGTATGTTGAGGTAGGTCGGGTCGCGCGGAATTCGGTCACCATTTTAATATCGATCCGGCCAACAGCAAGCACCAATGGAGAGCTTCGCTACTCTCACATTCCGAGCTTACGCTAGGTCACCCCATCTGTCCCCTCCCCCTCTTCTTCCCTCTTCACCATCGTGTTGTCGTCTTATCACGCTGGATATGTTTTTCTTATCGAGCCTTAAGAATTCAGGCTTAGGTACACAAATCGAACCCTTTTTTTCTTTTTTCATTTAATCCAAAGGGGATCATCTTAAAACCAATCAGCTTTTCGTAGGATGATTTCATTACGCAGTTACATTTGCAAGAATAATACCTCGTAATTATCGGAAAACATCGTACGTTTATTTACGATTGTAGATATCGTATTATCTCGTGTAATTATTATTCGAATCATTACATTACAAATGTTCCAACGAAATAACGCGCATGAGCCCGCACTTCCCTACCCTTTTAAATCTTGCGTCGTCGTCTTATCACGCTAGATATATTTTTCCTTGTTCTTATCGGACATGAGAATTCAGGCCTAAGTACACAAATCAAACCCTTTTTTTACCTTCCTTTAACTATCACACCTTTGTGGATCATGTTATAAGGATCTTTTCGTAGAAAGATTTTATTACGCAGTAACATTTGCAAAAATAATACCTCGTAATTTTCGGAAAACTTGGTATGTTTATTGACGATTGTACGTATTGTATTATCCAGTGAAATTATTATTCGAACTTGTCGAATCATTATAGAAATTGCAGTTATAAATAAAACGATAATAGTATATTTAATTATTGACTAAAAACTTGTTTCTCCCTTGGGAGATAAAAGTTTTTTTTATTGTTATTAATTTAATATCGTGTGACAGAATCGAGACACTTGCGTTGATAATAATCGTCATGAAAAACGTGACCATTTACGTCCGGACGAAAGTTACCATTAAAAAGAAAAAAAGAAGAAGAACAAGAGGAGGGATTTAATTTCAGAGTCCCTAGTCGCACAGTTTAACGTTGGTTTAATTCGTCGCAGATACATACGTATAGAGTCCAAGAGGAATGAGAAAGTGAGGGAAACAAGAGAGTCGCAAAGTTTTTGCATTAAGCGAGGACAACGTGAATTAGACTACGGTGGAGGTACACGACAACGATATGTAGAGTGAAAGAAGAGGACAAGGAAAACAACGGTACGATTACTAATTGTAAGTGTGCGCTACTACATTTCGTGCTCGGAAGTTTACACAACTTTTCATTCGCGATTATTTCTTCTGTCTCACTAGTTTTTTTTTTGTTTCCAATGGGAGATGAGCGGGATATGTTGATACAGTGGCAAAACCCACGGTGCTAATCTAAATCTAAATCTAATCTAAATTTTACAATTTTTATGATTTCTGGGTATCAACGTCAGGTACGTGCTCCGCATATTATGTTATCATTGTATCGATAGCCCATGTTAGGTTCCATATTCACTGGTGGTAAGACGAATAAAAGTTTACAAAGTTCCCGGAGTTTCTCTATGGCACCGTAAGATAATTTATCACAGAAAAGTTTATTATAACAACGCTTTCGCACGCGAATGTATACGAAAAAAAAAGTCGGCGAGTAATCATTGTTTTTTTTTTTTTTTTTTCATGCGATGTGGAGAAAGAATAATAAAAATAAAAATAAAAGAGAGAGAACGAGAGAGCTCTGATTCGAAAACAGTTATTTGCGGTCGATTGGTCGTCCGGGGATTTTCGTTCGGTTGCACTGTTCGCTGCATTGTTGTACATATGTATGATTGATACGCGCGTGCCGAAGGTATACATTGAGTAGACACGGTGCGATATAGGTACGTTTACGATTCGAGAGTTTCGTTGTGAAATATCGAAATATCGATTACAATCGATGCTTGGAAAAGTAGAGGGCCGCTTGTTGCGGAACCATAGCGAGACGACATTAGAATCGAGAGCTGACTCGCGTTCGCTCTTGATGCGTTTGTGAAGTTCTGGCGCACGCGATTTCGTTCTAGCAACAGTAATACACGTGCAATACATTTATCCTGATACGGTAGATGCATGTATTAGGTATCTATTGTCGTGTATATGCATCGACATGCATGTTCGTCGATGCTCGAAGGTATAATCCCTCGGCATATGCAGGTTATTAATTCTTTACACGCGTCTCGTAGGTTGTGCACGTGTTGTAGCAGGTTGTGTAGGCGACTGTCTGTAGTTCTCCGCAGGCCGACGACAGGCTCTCATCGTACGTAAAAATAGAGTGGCCACTAGGAGAGTGATAGAGAGAAAGAGAAAGAGAGAGAGAGAGAGAGAGAGAGAGAGAGAGAGAGAGAGAGAGAGAGAGAGAGAGAGAAAGATAAAGTAAGAGGCGTAGAGGGACAGCGCACTCGAGCTGTGGTCGCGGCACAGCGTACCCATCGCCTCGTACCACTTTACAGTCCATTAATTTGTAATGTTACCATTATCTATTATGGCCTATCGGGGCGAGAGCCAGCGTCGGCCATAGTACGCAAGGTAAGCAAGTTACCTCTGTAGTAATACCAGCCAACAACCGCACCGACCGTAAGTTTAGCAAAATCGCGTATAGATACCGGCGAGAAGGTCGTCACCGATGTATGCCCTCGTACACGTTTTCGCCCATCGTGTTTGCCGCAATTTTAATGCGTGCTCGCTCCTCCCGGCTCCTAGTCACTCTTTGCGACTTTAGCCACGATGCTGTGGAAACTGCGACTACGAAAAGTTCTTCTCTATTTTTCGGTCTACCGCACAAGATCCTCAACCGATCTCTTCCACTTCCGCCACAACGGATATCTCTGAATTTCTCTCGAAGCGTTTATACCTCGGATCATTCGTCCAATATCAATCACGGATTGAAATTTAATCTGTAACGCTATGAATTTGTTCCTAAAATACCTTTTGTAATATTCCACGGAAATGTAATGTGCCCTTGCATCTCCTTTTAGTCTTACTTCACAACTTTGGCTTCGATGTTTTGCATATTACAGCTGCAAGCTGCTCTTTTCTCCATTGCGGTCTATCGCACAAGCTTCTCAGCTGACTATCCCCGTGCGACAATAATCTCCCGTAAAGTTTTCTCCAAGCGTTTTATATCTCGTGTCATTCATTCCAATATTAGTCAGTGATCGAGATTGACCTTTCTTGGTTTATTTTCCTTTGAATTTATAACAAATTGGTAGTGCTCTGAGTTCGGTTTCCAATATACGCGTTGTTCCATTGAATAATAATACAAAAGAAAACATTAACTCTTGAATACATGAAAATATGAGCAATAGAATAAATGATCACCAAAGGGTTCAACTTACTTGATTAATTACAGGATGATGACCTTTAACGTAGCCAAGATAAAATGTACAAGCGTCAGGTACGCGTATAGTTTACCGTTAGAATTTACGACTTGCAGTCGCAGTTTCCTTGAAAGTGTTGCACAGTACTTTTCGATGGGTGACTGCTGGGAGTGAGTGAATGAGTTTACGATTATAGTGGTTCATCGATGGATAGAGCTGCGCATCATCGACCAACGTCGAATGTCTGTAAGTAACATTTTAGTGTAATATGCACCTGGATCCGACATCGACCGCATATATAGATAACAGAGAACACACAAGTGTCGTTTACCAAAGCTTGTAAACTGACCTTTGGTCTTCGCACAAGAGAGAAGCATCAGCCTAGCACGCGCGGTGCTCTTCGCTCGTTTATCTTTTGCCGCGCAACGAGCTCTGCTCTCAGGGTGTGTTGCAAATGTCGCGATACACCAACGTGCACTTCGAGAACGTCAATTTACCGGCAAAGTATTATGCGCGCGATACAAACTTTCGTGCACTATGCACTTTGGCCAACCGCACAGGTGACACCCGTACTGCATAGTATATTACATGTGGGAGAAGCTGGAGCGTTGTAATAAGTGCACGCGGTAAGTTACACGCAGGTACGTTACACGCAACAAAAGTTAGTAAGGAAACGTAGCAATTGTTAGTCATGATTACTACCCACGGAATTATTAAAGAGTCTAATGAGAGAATTCAACTTCGGTCAAAGTAATTTGCCTTAAGCATTATTTGGAAGTTTTGTATGATAAATTGATAAATAATTCAATGTTGACTAAGAGGTTTCTTGACATTAACCGAATAAATATAAATATTTTCCAACTATTGTTATAGCTTTATTTTTAAATACAGTGTCGTTAATCTAGTCTGTCCGTCTATCCGAGTAGAAAATCTATATTGCGTTACATCCGGCGCGAATCAAACACAGCTGAGGCCCTGTGAGGAGATTTAGTTCTTAACAGAGCCCTGCAGTGTCTGATTCGCGCCGGATGTAACGCTACGGACTTACTATACTCGGGCACGTGATAATGAATGATATATAATTAATAACTATGCAATTATTAATTTAATTAAATTTAATTAACGTCAATAACTATGAAATTCTATGAAATATAAAGAGAGGAAAATATTTTGTTTTATTACTTCAGTAAAATCTGTTTTGCTGATGATAAACTTATTCTTCCGCCAACAAAAACGTGTAAGTACAGCAAAAAAAAAAAATAAATTGCTACGCGAAAGTAATTGGTTTTATTGTTACGAGAAAATATTATTTGTTACCGCAGCTATTTTGTTTATTCACAGACTGATGTTTCGACTGTAAAAAAATAATTTGTTACAGCCACAAAATCTCTTTTGTTGGATATTGCTCAAGAAGAAAAATACTTTTACGGAAACAAAGTTGCTCTGTCTATCCTGTATTTAGTAGTCAAAATTGTTACGATAACAAAACAGTCTCTGCCCTTACGAATGTCTTTTCTCCGTGTTGTTGATATAAACATTTTTTTTTTTCCGTATTTCTTAATTATTATTTAGGATAAGAGGATCTAAAATTTTCGCGTGATTCTCCGGTGTTTTTCCGTATCGGTCTGTCGTTCGTATACCTCCTTCTACTTCTCCATCGCCTCTCGTTATTCGTTCTCGTACACGTTTCGTTCGAGGTCGTTGTACCACGTTCGCGTTCGAGAAACGCTCGTGCGGGGAGGACAAGGACGGGAGGGCATAGCACAGGAACGAGGCTAGTGATCGGTGGAAATACGTAGGGGAAATCGCATGTTCAGCCCGATAAACGAAATAAAAGTTGGCGGGTTCGCGAGGATGGAGGAGGGGAATCGTCCCTCTTCGCTCCCTCGTACCTTCCCGCACCTTCGTTTCCTCGTGGACGTGTACGGTGGTGGAGAATACCCGAAAGGGGATGGTGCGAGAGACGGTCGAGGGTTGCGAGAAGGATATCGGTGTGTACGTAATGCCTACGCCGTTGCGGCGAGGTCGGCGTAGCGTGCGCTGCATCCACACACGCTACCCGCACCTCCTTCCAACCTTTTCTACCTTCGACCTAATACCTACTACCTGGCGTTGCGCTGGTGGGTGCTTATGCTGCTGCACGACTAGAGGCTGCCAACTAACTTGTACTTCTTTTTGCCGAACCAGCCAAGCACCAGCACCAGTACTGGCAACCGACGAGGGCTGTCGGTGCGATCGATACGCCCGAACTTATTTTGGATTATTTTCAACTCTTGGGCTTTCGGCTCTCACTCGTCCTCCCTTTTTTTCGTTTCCTCTCTATCTCTCTCTCTCTCTCTCTAGCGACCAACGGGATCGGCTTCTCATCAACCGAAGCTTATTGTATATATCTATACCGATACTTGTACTACAGTGGTACAGCAGCTACAGATTTTTCTTACGGAAACAACAAATATCGAGTATCATTGTCTTATTCCATATTTTCTTTTTTTTTTTCTTCTATCAATTCGCCGGAATAAATTATCTATCGGTACAACTGGACTCAAACCGTTCGATTCGCCGTGTCCGCCATACCGTTTTCTCTCGCACTCATTGGTGAAGTACGAAGGATTCGCCTCGCCTTAAGAGTACACTGTGAAGATGTTAAAAATATTAGCCAGTCATACGTTCTTCTTTGTATAAATTAGTATAACTACCCTTGACCCTTTATAAGTAAGACCGCCCGAAGCCATTCCGGAGTAGAACTACGAAGAGCAGAGTGAGGATCACGCGTTCTTTCATTCTAGAGCCGAGAAGTAGGAATATTCTTATCACTTGTAAAGGGTTAATATATTTTTGTTTTGAAATAGTATAAATGATCCTTTTTCGATTGTGTTTTCGATAGTGAGATGTGAAACGTCGATTTTACAGTCAATCGTTTCAATACCGATCGAATGCACCCTTCTGCCGAGCGCACAATCACACGAGAAATGCGATATTCACCTGGTCTCGACATTCGTTCGTTATGGACCACGTGTTGGTCGCAGCCTATTCGTTGTTCTCGCTCGGGCTCTATTCTCTCTTCTCGCTCATCGCAACGAACCAACCGACCGAGGAACGTACCAAGCCAACCGCCGAGCTTGCGTTCCGCGTGACAACGCCGACGGTGCACGTTTAAATCACGGTGTATCAATAACGCAGCAGTACTTTTTTTTTTTTTTTTTCGTGCACTTTATTGATTTCCGATTGCGATAGAGAGAGAACGAGATGCAGAGAGACTCGGGTATCCTCTGGCTCGATGCTTCAATCGTCTATCTCGTAGTATATATGTAATAACTAATCTATACCGTGAATATATCGATGTATCGTTGACTCTGTGTGTGTGTCGATAATACCGTGTCGATATAACAGCTCGGTGATGCTGAGAAAACATTCTATGCACTCTCATCGCTGCTACAAGTTTACTGCAATTTTTACTATACTTTGCTGTAGCCAACAAATACCACTACAATGTGTACACTCTTTATACTTTTTTTTCATCGTTCTCTACAATCTTGCTCTCCCTGTGCGTGCAAAACATGATAATTGATTTAACTCGTGGCTTGATAACCGCTCAACGTCAGTTTCCTATCGACTAATATCTCTTTCTCCATATTTCTCGATTGACGTTCTCTCGCCATTGGTTCCGAAGTCACTTTTTTTCTTATAATCCTTTTAATCCTTCAATTGCATATTTGTTATTAAACTTCTGTTTCATTCGTAATTTTTTGCTATATTTTTTTATACGTTTTACGTTTCTCTCAACGCATACGTTTGTAACTCGCCCGTTGCGATGTCACTTTTTTCTTATAATCCTTTTGATCCTTCAATTACATATTTATTATTAAATCTTTGTTTCGTTTGTAATTTTTTGCTATATTTTTTGACGTTAATATATTTTTATACAAAATATTTATTTATGTGCATCGAATGATAATTCATTTATTTAATTATCTTTGAATTAATTATCTTGGTATGGTTGAAGCTCGAATTATTTCATCAGCGATGAAGATCCGGATGGGCGACAAACTCGTTTACAGAGTTACCTCATGTTCGATGGTATTGACGCGCGATATCCCCACTAATTGGGAACCAGTTGAACACGCTTGCAGTCTTAATTCGCAATCTTAAATAAAGAAAATAAAAGAAGCAGCAATTGCCTACCATTCTCAACTCGTATACATTTCACTGTAATATTATTTTATTATACGTGTGGTCGGTTGTTATCTTGGCCCACCGAGTGAGACGTATCAACCCACGCAATTAAGACATTCGAGAGAAACTGTTTTTTTATTTATTTATTGATAATGTACACATAGATATAAGATAAATCGATAGATCGACAGTCGTGGTTAAGTTGACGATAAGTTTGACAGTAATCGGACAATCAGACTAATCAGTGAGGAATGTTCTATTAAAAAAGAAAAATATATATGTTTAATATATATTTTGAGATATACAATAAATGGCGGATATATTTTCGAAAAAATATAAAAAAATATATCTTTGTGTATATTTCATAATGTAATCAATACTTAATATCACATATATGAAAAAATATATTATTCATGAAAAATTCGAGATTTTATATATATTTTTCGAATTTATTTCTTACGCGGGGAATATAATTCTCCACGCTTAGCATTTTCTAACTCGCTGAATATTTTGCATATATTTTGTGTTCTTATTAATCTCAGACAATATTTATATTAAAAGTATAAATATAGAAAAGAAAGATGCGGTTTCGGGTGGCCACTTGTTTCACTCGTAAGCGTCGTCGTTATTCAGCGTTAGCGTTTGTCTTGTGCTATCGAGCAGAAAAATACAACGAAGAGCGGAGAGCCCTTTGCTCTCATATTCCAAAATTAATTAATATTACAATCACTCACATCCCGAGGTACGCATAATCGCTTATAAACCTTAATAAGTCTCGGAGATAAGGTCTATCCACCCGCTCTATAACCAGCGAGGTGACGAATAACTTTTCCGAATCGTAAACAATTACAATCGTCAATCTGTCGAAACGTTAACGATGCCTCGAAAAAATAAATAAAATAAACAATTGTTTGAGGATGCACAGTGCACGCGTCCGTTATCCGATCCGAGTAACTCAAGTATTTTCAGTTATTAACTTATTTTCACTATAAAGTAGAAGTTAAAAAATTTACCGATAATTTATATCAGCTTAACCTCGCTCCGCTGTAATATTGTACAAACGTACGTATAATATATGACACAGACAAGAGTTTTGAATAGCCTCGAGACGAAGGTGCCGTCGGTTGCGGTGAATGTATATTAGTCGGAATCGTACCGTGCGTTCCAGCGACTTAATTCCGACCCGACGGATCGAATTAGCGTCCTCTCCTTCATTCACCGCTCACTTCGCGGTGCGTGAGCAATTAACTTCCCTGAGAAATTACGAGATTGCGAGGATAGGAAGCGCGGGGGCGGCGGTCTGCAGCGGCAGAGAGGAGGGCAAGGCGCATCGCGTTCCCCGGAGTTACAGGAAGAACGTAATTCCTCGGACCTAGCAACCGCGAGTACGGCCGTTTGCGAGAAACTCGTACGTACGTAAGTACGTACGAACATACATACATACATACACATGTGTTGGTATACACCTGTCTGACTAATATAGCACCCCACCTACTAGCAAGACGGTATTGCACGTATAGCGGAGCAAGCGTCGCGCCACACATTTACGTTATAAAACAGCCGACGTATTAATTAATCCGATTCTACAGACCTCTCACCGTCTCTCGTTCTCTCGTGAGCATATATGTAGCTAACGAATCTTGGAATACCACATATAATTACACAGCTATCGTTAAAAAACTTAAACTTAAGGCGATGCGACGCATCCTCCCTCCACTGACCTTCCTGGGCCCACGGTCCCCTATTCAATATTTGCTCAGAGACGGTTGATGTTTTAGAAAAAAGTGAATTTGATTCTATCGCACGATAGATAGACGAAGTAATACTAAAGTTCTTTTATCTTAAATGAATATTTTTATTGTCGTGGAAATATACGATAAAATAAAATATACGAGTGTTATGATTAGAAATTAGATTTAGATTGAAAATATTATGTGTACAGCTACGTTTGATATATTTTTTTTGTTCTTAATCTCAATGCATTGTCACTTGAAGCAATAACTCTTATTGGTATTTCAACTTGAAATGTTTTGAAAAATTGAAAAAGTAAGAAAACATAACAGAAATAAAATTGACTATAATTATCGAAGAAATAAATAAGATAACTAAGTATAAAAAGATATTGTTGCGGAAAGAAGTACAAGATGCGCGCAGTAGCAAATATTATTGATGTTCGCATACACGATACAATGATCCGTGAGCGTTTTAAAAAAAAAATGTTTAGCAGCCGATAGTTAACGAAATAACTAGCGATCTCGGGGCGTAGAGATGGGATGCGACGTGCGTTTTTTGTTTAAAAATATAGAGAACCAGCCGCGTTCATCCGTCGTTACAGCGGTTAGTCCCCGACCGAGAATTGTACGTCGGTGTTGCTCGAAACCATTTCGCAAAGCGCGAGAGAGGTTGTAAACGGTTTAACGGTTCGTTACAAGGAACTCACGAACCAACGAATGAGTGTACAGTACTCGGTATCACAAGAATACTCAACAGATCTTAAGTGCACACTGGTCTACGCAGTTGAAAGAATTTAAGCGTCGAAAGGAGTCGCAGAGATTTCGCCTTTCCAGAAAATCGTGCGAGTCCTCGTTGAACCTGCCTCTCACTTTCTTCCTCAGCAACGCGTTGCACCAGAAGCAGGAGCTGCTACGGTAACAGTAGCGAGGGGAGAGCAGAGGGCCTTCGTAAAGTTATAAGATCGTTCTCCTTCATTCCACGGAATCGGCAAAAAGCATCGTAAGATCGTTACGGTAGTATGAGCGTAGCTACCTAGACCCGAGGTTCGCGCGTAGGTACCGACAATGGAATTTCGCTTCGCGAAATGGCAATTCTCACTGTGTTGCAAGAGTCCTTCGTCGCCCCCTCGTCGGGTCCGGCTCTCTTTGGCTCTTTTCGCTCAGTCGATATATACACAACCAGCCAGCGGCGGAATATTGGTCCGACTCGAGTGCACAATTCTAGACACAAAGTCAAAGACCCGTCATAGGGCCCAACGCCTGCGGAGATTCACCATCGAATAACCATTGCTATAAACTGCCGATGGTTATTGCAGCTTCGGTTATTGCATTTTTTTTTTTTTTCACAGATCCACAGAGCGAGATTTACTGCGTTGTTTCACGTTGTGTTCTATAGCTCTTTCCGCAGGAATATCACCTGCGTTACAATAACTATGGTCGCAAGTATTTTTCGACGAACGATCAACTGCTATTGGTGTTGTTCTAGTTCTTTTCAGAGGACTCCATGCCGCTTTACACTCATTGTTATAGGTAGTTTATCTGTTCTTTTAGAGATTTTTACGATTGTCCGTAGGCTTTTCTTTCTTTATCTTTTTTTTATTAAGGCTTTGAATTCTCTTGAAACGTTTTTTTTCCACAGGATTCGTGTACTGTCACTGAGCTGCGTGATAAATAATTGCGATCGCCAATTATATCAGTTCGGTGTAATTGCGCTCGTGCGCGAATCACAATCGCTCGTCTCAGCTGAGAAACCTTCGACGGAGGTCGGGACGTGTGAGGTACGTTGGGCAGAGAAATGCGAGCGCACCTTGCATTAACTTGACACCGGGACATCGAGAGAGAGAGAGAGAGAGAGAGAGAGAGAGAGAGAGAAAGAAAGATGCGAGTAGCGAAAGCTTACGCATAATGTTAAAAAGGATTTATCGCAAAAATTAGTAACCTTTTGAATTTATATCGACAAAAAATGAAAAGACGCTTGGAAGTCGAGAGCTCATTTTACCGAACGGAAGCTTGCATAATCAGTGTCGAGACGATAGTGGTCATCGGAATTATAAAGTCAGCACGACACAGCTCGTCAATGTAATTATATTCAAATAATAAGAACGACCTCGATACCAATATTAGCTTCGACGGACGTGGTTCCGGAATACCATCAATACTCTTAAACAATAATTTTCATGCGCATTGGATATAAAATTCGCCAAATGTCATTTTTTATTTGTTGTCAACATTTTATATTTTAACGGAAGATTTACACCGACGGTAGTAGCTGCAGCGTTTACCAAAGTCACGTGGCCTTGCGTGACTCGATGCGGCGGTAACCGACTTAGGCGTACACCGACTTGCTCGTCAAGTCGCTTTGTACAGTACAAAATATTCTATGGAGATCGATAAAAATAAGTTCTTTTTGCACGGCCCATGATTGTCAAACCGACGCTGCGGAAGTGAGGTTATGGTTCTCTACCGGTGTATTGCCGGACGCGCAACGCGGCGAGAACAATTACGGCTAGATTATCGAACTATAGATCGATCAACGTTTACACGTAGTCGAGAATCGATCGTTGGCTGTCAACTTTTTGCTGCCTTAGGTACGGCCAAGTCTCTGTTTAACTCTGTTCAGTGTCGACCAGCACCTGCAAAGCTTACGGCGAGGCGAAAATCCTCACTCGCTACTTAGCGAACCTGCAAACGCCAACTCGGCCGGTAATAAACCTTTCAGTTCAACTTTTTTCCAGTGTGTCGGGACTTTACAGATTTTCTAAGATCTTTTCTAAGATCGCAATGCATGAAAAAAATTGCTCTAAATGCTGTAAAAAATCTGAACGGAAACCTTGTTACCGACAGAGTAAGTATCACCTTCCGTTAAGGGAAGATGAAAAATTCATCTCACGATATTTCGCTTGACATCCGATCTGCTCTCTGTCGCATTCACATGATCTTTATGGTGTTGCACTTAAAAAATTTTCTCAAATAAAAAAATTACAGTTAACCCCGTTCCCTTTTACCCGATTTATTAATCATGGCGAAGAAATTCGCAATAGGAATATTCTACTATCTCTCTCAAACGTATAGCGATCCGAGATAGAGACAATCACAACGTTTATTAGCACAATGTCTTGGTAGATATCCACACAGAAAAAAAAATTAAGACTCGATATCCAAATTTCGTTTGAAAGTCTCTTGATGCGTCATTTTTTCTTGGACTACGCGGCTGTGAAATACGGCTGAATGAAATCGGCATGCGGCTTTCACCAGACATTAAAACATCCTAAAAATATTATTAAATTTTTTGCTGTGCAGATAAGAAGTGTTGAAACAGTAGACAAATGTACGTTATCTCATATCGTGCATTATCGTACATTTTCCCTTCGCCGCATATCTGATTTCGAATTATACGACTACGACGTTGTACGTTATAATTCGAGGTGAGAAAAAGCGTAAAAAACGTGAATTTAAAAACAAACCCGTCGAGCGTATACATTTCAAGCCGGAAATTTTCATTACTCGAATTTATTTGTCCAAACAGAAGACGCGAAAGAGCCAGCGGGATAAAATATAATTCGATCAACGTCGGAGAGTTTAAAAAGAGCTGCAGCGAAGATGAAAATTAAATTTTACTTTTACGTTGAGGCACCATCGCATATGCCAAATAATCATCGCATAATTCGCACTCTCTGTCTCTCGGTGTTTAAGTATAGTGGCCGATGATCCGATTATCACCGCATATTTGCTTCTCGGGAAGTAAAATGAGTCACGGGGACCGCAGCTTCGTCGTGAGCAATGATGCGAGAGTAAAATATCGTGCGCATCGTAGCTCGACACGTTAGTGACATTCTTCTACCTCGTATAGTAGAGAACCTAGAGCGCAGCATAGAAAAAGAGACAGAAATGTCACGATAATTTGGAAACGAACGATCCAAAAATACGCATTCGTCGAGTACGTGAAACATATCCAGGCTGTGATCCACGAGAACGAGTCAGGATTCCTGAGCTTTGCAGAACATACCTGCAACTGTTATATTCATCAGGATTTATCAATACAGTCCCGTCGAGTAGCGGGCAATGAACCGAGAATAGGTCTCCCGCTTCGCTGCGGACAATCACAGTGACGTAATTATTTTATATCGATATACACCAGAGCAATGTGAGATAGCCAACCGCAAAGTGGCACAAATTAAGTTTAGAACAGGCCCTTGTATCTCACTGACAGCTATAAGGATTTATCGCTTTACTTTATTCATGACAGATGATCGAAGTAGTACAGACGACGAGACAAAACGAAAATAGAACTAATTCACAGCTCTGTGCGAGTAAATTAATAAATGAAATAGTTTTTATCTACATACATCCCCAGAGATGACTTGGAGAGGAATTAAATGTTTATGGTCGATTGGTTTTTTTGTTTGTTTCTTTGTTTTTTCTTTCTGATAACACAATTGAGATATTTGAAAGATTTAATATCACCTTTCGATCGTTTTCATTTCAGGACCAAATCATTGGCGTGATCTTGTGCGGCATATTTGACAGAATTGAAAATTTCCGTAAATTTGACGGTAAAACGTCGAAACGAGAAAGTGTAAGTACATAATTAAATGTAAACGAGATAAAAATGCGAAAGATGGATTGAAAATTCGATAAAATTCGTCGGAAAAAGTCGACAAATCGATATATTATATCGTTCGGTGACTATACGTTGACGTTTCGAATGTCCAACCGATTGACGTATACGACGTATACCCGACAATCTTGCAGCGGCATCGCGCTCCAACGCTTCGATATTGGATTACCAACTATTTCGAGGTCTATGGCGAGTGTTTTTTAATTATTTATTTATTTATTTATTTATTTATTTATTTCAATTCCATTCTCCGTTTGCTCTGTCTTTCACAGTCAGCTTTCGAACCGCCAACGATTCGAGCAGCCACGCATCGCAACGCGGCACTGGTCAGCGATGCCGATCAATTGATAAAAACAATTTTACACTCGATAAAAGCCGAGGCAAGTGTACGTGTGTACAATGCTCACTGGCCGTTGGTAATATACGTGCGCGCACCGCTGCATAGTTACCTCTCGTATTATCGTATCTCAGTTTCGATGGATCTATAGATCAGAGGCGTTACAGTGATTTTATGATTAAAATATGAGAAGATTTTTTTCGAGTAAGCACGATCGGTAGTGTAGTGGCACGAAGATGCTCATCGTGGACCGCAAGAAACCAAATGAAGTTGGCCCGGGGCTGATGATTCAGGGTTTTGCACGGAATGTTTACCCATCTGACGTGTGGGCGTGAGCGTGCACACGTGGATCGCCGGAGCCCATGCCATCGTCGTGCGGTTCGTGCACGCGCTTGCCATTCTCCTCTCGGCAGGAGTGTGCAATAATAGCAGTGGAGGAGCCGCGCAACGGCAGAAGCGCGCACGGGTTGCGCTATAGTCCGCACGTGCGATGACTCCCGGTGCTGATGGTGCTCGTGGTGCTCGGTGTGCCCGCTGCTCGGTGCGCAGCACGGTAGCCGTTACGCACACACCCGCCGGCGGGATTCATTCGAGTCTTCTCTCTCTCTCTCTCTCTCTCTCTCCCGTACCGCACACACACTTTCCGCAAGATGAGCGAGTAGAGAACACGGGAGTTGCCCTTGCATTTCCGGAGCTTCGAGAGTTGGCACGTAAACTCACAGGGAGCCGAGGTACCGTGCGACGCTCGAGGATGCATTTAGCGAGCGAGAGACGATGAGAGAACGAACGAGAGACAGGTAGCAAGCTCGTCCACACAGATTCGATGCAACGAAAGACCCGCACATCTCTTTTTATTCTCGTACGGTATACAACAGTGTAACGCTATACGCGCATTCGCATCTCTCTCTAGAGACGGCGCCGCAGAGTTCTCCGAGGAAACTACCACCTACCTACATGCGAAGGCTCCGATACCACTCCCGAAAGACACACGTATTCCCGTCTGCGTGTACGTGTGCGAGAAAGTAGCCGAGGGAACGAGGGAGCATTCGCGTTTATGGATGCTCGCAGCATCTGTTGGTACAAGACGGACGTCCGTGGCATTACGTTACACGAAGTTACGACGCATAATGCTTGGGAATGCTGAGCAAAGTGGGAAGGGCGCAGGATCCACATACTCGTCTCTCCCAGCAGCGCATCACCAAGTCGAATGGCTTATACGTTGCAGCGTGTGTATACGACGTAGGAACATGGTACCTTCCGATGGGTGAAACAGTCGTCAGCACCTATGACGCCCCACGCACTTCGGTTCACCGTAGTTATCGCTGACCGCTTCGAATGGTACTGTGACACACTTGTACTTATCGCTGATTCGCCAGTCATCGCTTCATTCCGAACTTATATATTGCTTCTATGCACTCCACTGTGCAGTAGAGTAGTATACATGCTTCCTATAAAGTCGACGAGCTTTAGTACCAGGAAGCAGCTTCGGAATTGCTTAATTCACATTACGATGGATGTAATCACGGCGACAATGTTTCTTCCTTTCATCTATTTATCGGAGAGGAATTTCACTCAAGTTATGTCTTTTTAACTACATTTTAGTAATGATCGATTTTTAATAATGTTCTTTTTGTGTAAAAATATCTATAACGGGGCCCCACTGCCAAAACTGACGCTAATAAATATTGAGTTCCTATTGGAAACTGAGGGAAAAGATCAAAATTCTTGCCAAAAAGCGTTACGATGCTACATCCATTCGGTACTAAATGCACTGAAGATGTTTGCACAGAATATAATCTGTAAACGACGTTAACTCACAACTTTTCGTTTTAAATTCTTGTCCAGAAAAGTTTTCTTCTATATTAAAAAAATCTTTAAACTCTCCGTTTACTTGGAGCACAGAAAAAAATGGTATTTTTTTATAAATTTTGCTACTAGATTGTGTTCGAGAGAGATAATTAATAAAATGTATTATTTTTCATTCCACACGAAGCATCGTCTATTCGTTTACGTATACGTTGCATACGAAAATCATGTTATCGCGTCGATGAACAGGCATTGTCAAAGTGACATAACAGTTAGAAATTGACAAAACGCATAAATTACAATGCAAAATCTACGAACGGTAAGATATATATCTTAACGCACGAATGAATTTGTAGCAAGCGTTGTACGTCGGTATCGACGAAAAAGAATTGCCAAATCAGTGCTGGTGATTCGCACTGTGAACTCGCGACTGACCGGATCGCGAAATGTAAGGAGAGAGTGCCTGCGTCGATCGGCCGATCGGTTAAAAAAAGAACGAATGCCCGAGCATAAGCTACACGGGGTTGGAGAAGTGCGGGTGACCGCGGGAACGCGACAAAGAGAAGGATACGGGAGAATCCGCGACGAGACGGAGGCAGCGCCGTCGGGACACCACGAATAATCAGGCGTAGCGTGGCCGGTCCGCTTTTTCCCAACGAATTAGCGAACTGGTAAAAGATATACAGATATACAAAGCGCGTGGGTACATGCGGGAGACGGTGTTCGCATCGGGTAGTGGTCGATCGTTGGTGATAAAAACCGAGCGAGAAGTCTGGCCTCGGGAGCGGAGCGCGCGTCGCGTCGTTGCTCGATCGAAGCCAGCTTTCAGGTTGGACACTGAACTCGTGACTCCCGCGAGTAAATCTCCGTCGTGATGAAATGCAGTGGAAAAGGGGATAAGATAAATAAAATTTAAAAAATAATTGCGCACCATCGCGCAGCGTTGAGAGATAGAGATAGAGAGAGAGAGAGAGAGAGCGAACGACGCGAGCTGACGGTGGAGGTTTCACGAACAAGCGGTCTCCCGACGGTTCTTCCTCGCTCAACGCTATTTTTTTTTCCTCTCAAAGTAACAATAAAATGAAATAGCTCAGGGAGGAAGCATATGTACAAGCGCGTGTGCTATTGCATACTGAAACAAGGTAGAAACAACTGTGTACGCCATTACTATAATAAGACTAAACAACTTGTAACTAGACAACGTGACGACGATGATGCGCCAAGAAAATAGATGAATGAAGAGAATTAAGTGTAATACGTTTCTTGATAGAGCCAACAACCCGAGAGCATAAAAAGGTGGTCAAATGACTGTGCTTATAGTCTAGTTGGCAGTACGTAGGTATTATTATAGTATACTTTGTTTATTGTAAATTCCGTAACTGAGAGGATAACATAAGGAGAGGAAAAGGCATATTAGAAACTCATCTAGGCTCTTGCAAGAGTAAAAAGCAGAGCGCGTAAACTTGACGCATACCCCTAAACATCTCTATGCTCGGTACATGGCTGTTCAGCCGTGTACCTCTTGCGTCCGGTGTATGAACGGTAGCTCAAAACGTTATGTGCCACATGTGGTAATCCGAAACAAATTATTACGTTAATGTAAATCACCCCGCCAGGGGGTGAGTAAGTGATTCTTGGGCTGCACAGGTAGCGGTGCACAGATTGAGCCGTTCGGCTTTGCGCTCATTTCGCCTGTGTACACGGCTCTCTGTCTCTGTCTCTGTCTGTCTGTCTGTCTCTCTCTCTCTTTTCCCCGCAATTTATGGAATTCGATTCCTTATAACATAAAAAGGAGTTGTATACCGATGCAAGCTTCAAGCGTTTATTTTTCAGGTTGTGATTGAGCGATAGATTTGCTGGGTTGTCAGTCGTTGTACACGATTGGCGAGACGTGTATTTTGTTGTGATGTTCCGTATGTTATGATAGCACTCTTTGGTTTAAGTTAATTTACCGTAGGTTAAGTCTACACTTTGATGTTTGGTGCGAACAAATTATGTTTGTGATGGTTGAAATTATCGTACTTTTTGCACGATGCTCTTAGGGAGCTCTGCACCAGAGCACGAAATAATCTTTCTCTCTCTCTCTCTCTCTCTCTCTCTCTCTCTCTCTCTCTCTCTCTCTCTCTGTTTCCCTATCTATCTCTCTCGGAACGAAAACGTTTCGTAATTGGAAGCGTACGGCAGCGGCTACTTCCGCTTACCAGCCACCGCTATTTACGAGCCAATAAAACAAAGCGCGAGGGGAGGTGCGGGGAGCGCAGGTGCGAGCGGGAGAAAGAGACGTCGCCGGGGATAGGATGAACCGAGACGGACAGACAAGGAGAAAGAGTGTGGCAACTTCTCGTTCTCGATCTCCTTTCCTACGGAGCTCGTGCACGCCCCACGGGCATACAATTACGTTAGAATCGTCGAACGGACAGCAAATGGACGGACGGATGGACGGGCGGCAGGACTCCGAGCGCAGGGCATGGACTCTCCTCTCCTCTCCTCGACGACACGTACCCATAAACGTCTTCCTTATGCTTTTTAACGAGTTGCAATTCCACTCGTGAGCTCGTCCCCGCGACTCAAGACCAGCGAGGGACGCACGAGTAACCGGGCTCCGATGCCGTGCCCCGGCAGCTTCTTATCTTCGTCACTCGGATTGAAGATCGACAGAATCTCTGTGGCAGCAGAACTTTCCTGCTCTCGATCTTCTCTCGATCTCCCGCTACTCGCCTCATTTCTTTCGCTCTTTGTCTTGCACCGTCGTGTCTCGTTATAGAGCCCTGCCATCGATGATACGACAGTTTCTTCACTCTTAATCGTTTTCTTCCCATTGGTATTTGGTAACGTCGAGGAAATTACCGTGATTACTTTTATTATTCGCAGATTAATCATGAAACGCCGAAACTTATCGCTTTCTTGAAATTCCTTCATTTTTTCAATCCTCCAGTTAGCATTTGAAAAATTATCGAAATCATCGGATCCCACGGCTGTCTCGGATCGAAAATCTATAGCGTTACATCGGGTGCGAATTTGACACTGCCGAGGATCCGATAAGGGCCATATGTGCTTCGACAGGGCTTTATCAGTGTCTGGCTCGTGCCGAATGTAACGCAACAGATAGATTTTCTACTCGAGGTGCTGCAAAAAAAAAAAAAAAAAAACAGAAAAGAACGCGACACGACTTTCATCCCTTGCTGAAACGTTATTGCGCAGACCAGAGTGAAGCGATTGCGAATCCGATGCATCATGAGAATGGGGAAGGTGTATTAAAAAACAAAGAAACAATAAAAAAGGAAAGTAATCGAGCGGAAAACCGTAGATAATATAGATACGTTATAGTCAGTGTGTACACAGAGCTTATCCATCACGCTATGCGATACATTCCGCAGCTCGCGTTCGAAGGACAAGGACGCACCGATATTACTCGCACCGACTCTCTCGATTGCATCGGGTAGCCGGTCATAGTACACACGAGTAACGAAGGGGTGGTTTGCGCCCCACCCTCCTCGCCCGACTGACAAAAAATGAAATCTATTTGATCGTTAAACCTCGGATGTTGCGTGGATGATGCACAGCGCACCTCGTAGCGCGATTTACCGATCAATGTGTCTATCTATGAACCGGACCGGGATGGAAACGCTACGAGACAGTCGCACACTGTACCACGTACATTCTGTCCTTCGTACCCTTCATACCTGTTTGCGGTACGTTGACGTATCGTTGAGTATGAGCTGACAACTCGTTAACACGCCAGGGCTACAGGTATTCCTTTCTACTCCGTAGAACCTTAACCTACAGGTATACACGTAGGTGCTTTTCCGTTAGGTCAGAGGCACACACGACACTCTTCTCGGTTGTGAGTCGCGCGTGTGAGAGCTTGTCGGACTTCCGACAGGCCCGAGCGACTGTGCACACGCCTAAAAGGGTTTTCGTTAGATTTCATTTCACACCCAATTACACGACACAAACGGGACAGGTGCTGGGATGAAGCTAAAACGAACATCGTTGTATATAGCGTAGAAAGGAGGTTGAGCCACCGGGCTTATGCTCCCGGGGGTTGGAGAATCAGAGGATGCGAGAGAACGCGCGCGAGATAGTCGGATAGAGAGAACGAGCGAGACGAGAGGAGCGAAAGTGAGTGTGAGAGGGTGTTTTATCCAGGAGTAGCCAGGGGGCGGCTTAGAGAGCTTCGGTGCGGTAAAAATACACAAAATGCGGCCTGTGAGTCGGCTCTCGGTTCAACACCTGTCGACGTGCTGTTGGTGCTGCTGTTGGTGCTGCTGTTGGTGCTGCTGCTGGTGCTGCTGCAGTTACGTACCTCTGTGAGCGAAGCACATCCGTTTCGGCACCGCTTATTTTCGCTAAACTTGCTCTCGTCCTCGCTATCTCCCTCACACTGCACAACCATTCGCACCATCCAGTATCACGATAACTATATTCAATGTTAATGACAATCGATACTGGTTGCCGTGACGCTCTGTCCGGAGCGTCATACCAGACGATAGAGAAATAATTAGAAGATTCTAATTGTTCTTTTCCTTGAAAACAACGTTATGCCAACGAATTCGTTTTGCTCTTTGGTCGCTGATGGTGCGCTCAGCGTATAGAATCAAAGGCAAACATTCCAAGTGTGGACGAACGTGAAAATTCTGACAAAGGTTTTTCACGCTATGGCTATTGCAGCCGTATACTCCATAAACTATTCGTGTTACGAATCTCAAAATGATCGCTGAATCACGATTCGACAGCAATCGCCTTTAATACCGTGAATTGTTGACAGTTTAGATGGATTGAAACAGCAGGTATCTCGGAGCCAGTCCAACAATGCCGCAAAAAGATTCTATAGAGGTTCGAATACAGAACTTTTTCTTCTTCTGACTTCTTTTACGCGCGGTGTTAAAAAACAAATGTTTCCCTTTCCAATTATCATCGTATACTCTTCTGTTCATCGTCAACTCGAACTGTACTGTATAAGCCTTTAAAAGTTCACAGTGAATACACGAGTAATACGTTCTTTGTACATGTTATTATGCGTCTTGTAGATTAATACATGCAAAACTGTCCAAAAAATGACAACATGGCGAATGTACGTAATCCGAGTAGAAACAACACATGTAATCTATGTTACAACTACATCCTTTTACGTGTATTGTCAAACGACACATCAAAATCCTTGTAAAAAGTAAATACAAGATTTACAGACGCAACGTGTGTCGAACAACTTATTTCCTTAATTTTTTAGAGCATCCATCGTCTCTTACAATCCACGGTGTTACCGTGACTCTTTACAAATCGATCAACTCGAAGCTTGTTGACTCCATTGCTTCGTTGAAAAGTTACCGAATCGCCCGATGCCCTTCGTTCGAAGCTCGACTATACGCGCCGTGACTGTAGAAAGATACGCACAAGGTATCCACCACTGTATCATCATAATTCCCTTACGAAGTTGCAAGAGGCGATCCTTAGCAACGTCGAGCCTCTGTTCTCTCGCCGAAGGTAAGGCTCAACGTATATTTCTACGGAGGAAGGAGAGCAGAGCGAGAGCCTGGCGCGTTTCAAATTACGCTTGGATTCTGTTGCATTCTGTCCGTCGTGCTTGGCTAACGCCGCCGAGCAAATCTAATTTCTCCGCGCTCGCGCGAGTCCTGGTTTTCCCGAGCGTCGACTCGGCTTCGATTTCTTTCTCTTTCTATCCCTCTTCTTTCATTCCCTTTTATTATACTCTTGCAATTTTCTGTTTGGATCGCCCTCCTCACTTTCCCTGCTTTCTTTCGCTCCTTAGATGTTTCTATTTTTTTCTTCTTCTATCGTTTCTCTTCTACGAATCATCTGTCGCGCTAACGACTATTCTCTTGGTTTCATTGCACCGGATACGTGTGTCTGTGGACGCTGTCAACTTGGTCGAGACTCTACGGTGGAAGCAATTATTGCAATGTGTACTTTTTCTACTAACACGTGGATACTATAAATTCGATCGTATTCAATCGGTAGATTGACTCCACGTTTGAGTGATTTCATTCCAGGGTGATTAAATCTTCTTGTCAGTTTTGTCGTTTCACTCTTTTAACGCTCTCACCATTCTTCTTTGATCACGTTTCATTTTATTTTTCCTTTATTCTTTCTCGTATCTCAGTATCTCGAAGGAGATCCTCCGGGGAGATGGACTGGTATGTTCTCGGCGATAGAAACGTCAAAAGATTGTCCAAAACAACATCCACGAAGTGTCGCTGCGGATGATGGGCACCACGTTTTTCGGTTATACGCTCATTTCTCGCGGGAAATCCAATCCGAATGCTAGCGCGATCTCATGACGTTGTACGTAGGTGAACGATTCGCAAGACAAAATAATTTTTCTTGTAAAAGTTCATCTTGCCTTTCTTGCATCACAATAATAATAAATATCTTCTAAAAAAAAGTGGGAAATTCCCTCTGGGAAACGTAGGATCAATGTAAGGACTTTTTTTGTACGGATAAAACAGATGGAATGACTTTTTTTTTTTTCGTATGACACGCGTGCGTGCATTGTGTCCGTCGAATCTCTTTTTGCTCGACAAAATGAGAGAAAACAAGAAAAAAAAATGCATCCTGGAGGATCAAAGCTTTCAATTATTTTTCTCTTAGTGCTTCATCCTCCTATTGAATCCAAAGTTCAAAGGGCTCAATTATTAAATCGCAATGGAAAATAATAATTTCCGAGAATCCTATACGAACACACTGACACTCTATTCAATTATTTTTCCAGTCAAGAAAGCAGACTTTTGGTTCTAGGCACGGGGTTAATACGTACGTACGTGTAAGATAAACCTCCTGTGACCTTTATCCACTTCATCTATTTGCTGTTTTATTGTACTCTTTGATAAAATACGCATTTATACATACGAATATACGTGGAAGCGGATAATAAATTCATGATGATTCGACGAAAGCTTCTTTTTTGCTGATGTTTCAAGGATTTTCTTGTATTCGCGAGGTACGTGTTTCCCTTCGATCCATTGAGTAAGAAATTTCGATGAAAGCTCTAGTGCAGTCAAATACCGAGAAATCTTCACGGGCAATTTGAAAAGAATTTTTACTCGTGCTGCTACTCAGCAGATTCGTATGCACTATTATACAACACATACGTACGTAGGTATACACGTACATACACCAGAAACGCTCACATAAACCGAAACCTCGCTTGTTCAAGTTATAACAAATTATCTGAAGTAATTCAAGGAGCATCGCAAGGCTAACGAACGCTCATCCACTTGGGTGTTGGTCGTGGTAGCGCAACAGTAGCGAATTGCTTCGGAGAAATCTCCTTCAAAATTCTCTTAGTGTCCATTGTGCTATATGGCAATTGCAAAATAATGGTTGACTCACAGGGCTAACAAAGCAATCCATATAAAAATAAGTTCTGTGTGGTGACGTGGCACGTGCGCTCTCGATACTCGTTTTACATTACACGTTATATACTAAGCTCCATTGTATTATCAGTTGATCAATTCGGTATGACCTCGAATGATTCCACTTTACCATTCGTAGAAAAATTCCAATTGATCTTTGATTTTGTAATTTTAGATTTATCCTCGAAGGAAATGATAATTCGTCTATAGGCAAATTTGGCCAAAAAAATTAATAAAATAATAAGAATATTATTCATTTTCATTCACTCAAAATGGGAGTTTAAGGGGTTTCACTATGATTTATTGGGATCTGCCTTACAGTTCTGTTAGATTAGTTATCAGCGGAGAATTTTTGATCGGAAAATATGCTGTCATTTGACCTATGAAGCCAAATGTGAAGCTGAACAGGTACAAAGATTCCATTGGGTGTGAAACTAAGGGGTTTTTTTTTTTTTGGTAGGAGAATAATAAAGTATGACGACGATAAAATAATGCGCCAAGACTCGAACCCGAGATCTGCATCGGAGTGCACATAGCTCGAGATTCTACACCCTGCCAGCCCGCATTATGCGTAGCCGGAACCTCGCTCTTATTCCCGGAACTCCGAGGCAAAATGTAAGTATATTTCTGCTGTCGGAGCATTTTGCAGTGCAGAAGTTGGTGTACGATGATCATGAGACACCAGCAGTGGAGCATGGTACGGGCTCTCGCACGTTGTATCCAATAACGCGATGCTTGTCTCTTCTTTTAAAATATACGCGTGTTCTTTACGTGTTAAGCGTCGCCGACGACGCGCTGGCGTTGTCGTTGCCGTAGCAAAAGGTGTCACACCGAATGTAAGACAAAAATAAATGAAAAAGAGATCCTCGGGAATAATCTTTATCACGGAGAGTTCTCAAAGTCTCATAGCCGTTCGGACTCAGCGAATCTCACTTATAACCGAGTCCGTGAAATGGAAGGCATTCGCTATAACCGAAAATATATTTATTTTAATTATTACTTTTATTGAAAAAAAAGAAGAAAAATTGCTGACCTAACAATTATATTTTCTGTTTAAAATAATAATTATTATAAGGAGCTTTTAACGTTTTCAATAAATAATTGTCATTTTTTTCAATAAAAACAATTGTACAATTAATCCGATGCCATTGATTGTTTTAATGTTGTTTCCTCGTGATTCTCGCTAACCCACATAATCTTCGCTACGGGTAATGATTGTTTCAATTCGGGCTTTCTCATGGAGTAAGTAATATTAACATTTTCAATAAAATTGAATATTTGGTAAATTAGCAAATTTTATTAAGTTTGAACCCTTTAATCGTTTCTCACGTAATTCAAGATCGAGTATTCTCATTCCCTAGCGAATGTTTATGCCAAATTTCAGTTTGATATATGAAAATTTACGAAAGTTAAAGAAATTGTTTTTTTTTTTCGGAAAATTAAAAAATGTTATAATTCTGTATAATCTGAACGCCTAGATCGATTCTTGTCTCGATAGCTAAAAATTTACGAAAGTTAGAGAGCGTAAATCCTTTTTTCGAAAAATTTTAACAACCACTAAATAGGACACCCGTTAGCAACAAAAATTGCAGCAAATTGACCGAGGTTACGATCCGACCCGTGTGCAAACTTTCAGGATGATCGAGTAACTCGTTCTCGCGATATATTTACTGCAACTTTGCAAGCTCATTACTCTCTCTCTCTCTCTCTCTTTCTCTCTCTCACTTACACACACACGCCCGCGCGTAAATTTTTCTCAATTTTATTCCTTGACGATTTGGAATTTTTTGGGTACTCTGATATTAAAATCTCGAGGAAAAATGTTTTCAACGACAGCAACTCTAAGAACAAGGAAAAATGGTAAAAATTCGATTTAAAAAAATAATATTCTCTTTGAAATAAATATCTAAATTTATCTCATAATTTTTTACAATTGGATCTGGGAATTTTCAATTATAATTAGAACACTGTTATAAACAATCAATCCAATGGAATTTTTAATAGGAATTTTGTTTACCAATAAAAGAAAATAAAACACATTTGCTTTACTGATATTGGTGAACCTCGCTCTAGTTATAATACGATTTATAATTTTTTTGTAAGCGGTGTGTAATCAATAGTTGAATACTAAGGATCAATTCACGTTAATTTGTAGATAAGCATAATTCAACGAAATTAAGAAAAAAAAGCGCAATAACAATAGAGCAAAAAAAAAAATTTAATTATTTCGGTTGGAATCCCACAAATAAAATGTAAATTGAAGAATATAAGAAAAAACGAAGAACATCTTCAATTGTTGATAAGGACGTGGAAGAATCATGAAAATAAACCCAGGAAAAAGAAATAAAAAGTACGGTAACTAAGAACATTAATGCAATTAACGACAACCAAGCCTTCCTCAACGAGAAGACTGAAATTCAAGTCCAGGGGAAAGCAATCTCTGAAAAAGAAAGCAATTAACATTTAATTTAAGTTCATTCAAAAGCTAATGATTAACCTTTTTATTTTTCTTCTTTATCCTTAATACGCAGCGCAAAGTAGTTTCGACCGATCACCATAAATGAATGCTTGATACCCTTAGATATGAAAAGTTATAATTATAATCTGCGTGAAGTGATACGTAATTGAGTGTATTGTATCGAACACGGCGAGGATAGATTTTACAATTTGAAAAGTTATAAATAAGTCAAGAAATATATTTGAAAACTGAAATATTAATTTGCAAACCTTTGGAATTTCGTAAGAGTCAACGTGTGACGAAGAACCGAGAAGAAGAAAAGCTCGATGCGCGATATCTCGGCTTCATCCCTTCCGCACTTTTTCCACAGGGTTGAGTGGGACCGTTCGTAATAAATCTTTCTAGTGCACGTTTCTCCCAAACGTTTGCGTTTCCACCGTTTCACTCGGAGCTTTGGACGGAATAAGTATGTAAACTAGATACGCTGGCGGAAGCCGGTTTTCTCTCTCGGTTCTCTCGTTCGTTCGCGCGCATCGGGTCCGGGTTGCCGGCATCCTGGCGTCCCGTTGTCGGCGAGCGACGGCTCGTGGCGTCGGATTTTCGACACACACGAAAGCCCGGCATATAACCAGAGAGTGGGTACGTGTATCTACACTTCAGCCATTGAGAAAATAGTTGTCGAAAGAGATGGAACGGTCGAGAGAACGAAATGGAAAGACGAAAATCATGAAGCAAAAGGAAAAGAACACGGTAGACGAAGACGAAATCGTTTAGGTATCAACATTACTATACAATAAGTTCTGATGCTGCTTTGTTGTGGAAAAACAGAAGAAAACTAAACACAGAATAATATCGCAATGAACTCTTAGGTAATAACGAGAGAGAATAAGTGTGTGATAAGTAGGTAAGGACTCTTAATATATAGAGTAAAGAGAATATGCGAAGGAGAGAAAGGTGTGTTGCAAGGGTAGGTGTTGGTCTGGAGCGGGGTAAGCCTGGAGTTCCCGTCTGCTTGCAGCAGCAGCAGCAGCAGCAGACCAGACGTTGTAAATTTTATCGCTGGGATAAGAGGGAACTTGTAGAGAATGCCCATAAAGATGCTTTATTGTATATTTACATCCCGATATAATACGTAACGTGGCTTGATGCCGGGCATTAAGTGAATTGAACGACGACAACTATGGGGCAACAACTCTATAACTTCCTCGTTTACAGTACTCCGCAAATTTCTGTGTAACAGGGAGTCAAGAAGACTATTCGCTTAGTGTAGTAAATAAATCTCAAAGTATTTTTCGATTTACAGTTTTATAATTGACATACGGAGTCGGTATGATTTATCGGAATCGTTGCTCCACCATTTATTAAATTTTTGGAGACGCGTCGGATCATTGTCTGTCACTATTCACTGAGAAGACTTACGGATAAATCCGTTTTGAGTCCGGTTTTATAATATGGATGACAATTTAATAAAGCGTCAAATTTTCCATCGATCTACTTCACGTGCATCTTAATTTTTATTTCTTCGCAAACTTCTCCATCGGCTTCTGGTTTTAAAAAATGGCGTTGACAGCATGCAGAATGTTACGTAATGAAGAATGTCGCTGGAATTGAGACAGAAGCACATGCATTTGGTCGAATCCTCGTCTCGTACGGATTGACAAGAAAAGCTTGTCCTGGATTCATATCGCATAGCACAGTATGGTAATATCTTGTTTCTATATAGCTTAGTTCTACATAGATCCAACACAGGTCAACACAGATCAAAACACATCGACTTTGCACAATGGTTTACAAAGCACATACCCGACTAAACACCCTGAAACTGAACACAGCGATACTCGACACGGTGTAACTCTACACAGCATAGTTGTGTATTCTGCAACTCTATACAACGAAACTTTACACAGTTATAATCGGCACGATGAAACTCTACACAACATAACTGAGCACGCTGAAACTCTACACAACATAACTGAGCACGCTGAAACTCGATACAGAGCTAATTGTACATGTTCAAACTGTACACAGTTGTAACTGTACACGGCGCTACTGGAAACTCCACATGCGCCGTATTGCGTGCGCGGATATAGTAGAATAATTTTGTAGACCATTACTTTTATATCCATTTAAAGCGCGGTATAAATTTATCACGAAGTCAACGACGATTCGCGTAAAATAGACGTGTAAGACATATTCCAAGTAAGCGAACGACCATATAACCTGGCGTTAAGTAGGATGCCGTGATTTTATGCACTCTCCACCGACAATTTTATCGTCTGACATACAACTAGACTAATGACGAAAATTAAGTTTATATAAAATATTCACGGCGTTCAAGGAATTTTCAATGCATATTTCTTAGAGTTGGTGGAAATATCGGGTAAAGGCAGATTATTAACATCTTCATTAATCAATTTTGCAGGAAAGAAAATGTTTCTTATGGCTGAAAAGCCAATGGTCTCTCTGAATTATTTCTGTCTCAGTCATGTCCTACTTTACATGACCTTATCAATATTTCCTGGGCTCGTTACATAACGATTTTATGTCTATTTTCAATAATTTTTAATTATTTGTGTTCAGTTTTGCTATGTACAGTGTCTTGTGGAAGTTTGCTGTGTACAGTTCCGGCGTGTACAGTCGGGTGTGTGTTCCCTAAGTCAGTGTGGGTCAGATATGCGTCGAGTTGGGTCTGTGTAAGGTTGGGTTCCATAGAAACGAGGTACTGTCTATAGGACAGTATATGGTCGTGTGCGATAGCTGGAACATGACTCTCGACCCGTCGGAATTCATCGCCGGTGAAAATACAATTATCGGACGATAAAACCGGGCCGACGGTGTGACAGGAGCCGGTCCCTTCTTTCGACGCAGCGACGAGACGGGAGCAGCAAGGATAAAACGAAATGGCGGAAGTCTGAAATATGCATCACGAGCGAAGAGGACAGTGATAGAGAGAAAGACGAAACGAAGGATCGAACGAAATGAGAGAAGTGCCGGAGAAGGACCGAATTGGTATCGTGGGATTGCAACCCCTCGGATTTCTTCGTTGGGACGTTGGAGGTACCCTCGACATTTCTCTCTTTATTCGTTCTCTACTACTGGCGTGGCAACCCTCCGAAGGTTGCTGCGCTTTGCACGACGGAATCGACGGTATTTAATTATCACTAACGCCAACGTACGGGAGGGCTATGGGGCTGCCAGTGGGTTCGCTATATACGCGATACGACCACCAACGGCCGGATCAGAACGAGAACGTGAACGACGAGGACGCTTCTCCCTGGGCCATAAATCTTTCAGCTGCAGCTACGAAAGCGGGAGAGAAGCAGATACTGGAGGAAGACCGTCGGAGCGAGAAGGAAAAATAGCCTGGTGAGTTCGAGCTACAACATCGAGAGTTCGAGACAATCGCGGCGTGCGAAGCAGGGTCAAGAATTCGACCCGCCTTCTCTCAGGCCTTTTTTACGTATATATCGATCTTTGTCGGTTTTTTCTTTTCACTTCTTTCCACTTCATAAGCTTCTCTCTTACTTTTTCTATCGCCATCAAGCACGGATCCTTTTTTCCTCGACTCTCTTCGCTCACTGAACCTCGATACACGCCCGGTAGCTGTGTGCGGTATAAACGCTAGAATAGGACAAAGCTAGTGTGATGCAGGTGCCCACGGAATTGATGGTTCTCGCCTTTCCATAAATATTTATTCGTTCAGTGTCGTCGTCTTTTCCGTCGTCTCGAAGTTGCCATTGACGACCGACGTTGAAAGAGCTTGAGGGCGAATCTTTTCATTCGTCGGCTCTACGATGCCTTTTTATATTAGATACATATTTACTTCTTTTCAAGTTAATTCAATTTAAGGTCATTTATAGTACGCTTCCTCATTCGTTAAGGACCTCACAATGATAAAATATAGTCTATTACCTGCGATAATCCGTAAGAAAACTCAATGAAAGTACAGCTCTTCGTAAATTGAGATAAATCGATTGACTTTTAAAAAATGTTATCGACACAAATATGTTTATAGTTGAAATTAAAAAAAAAAAAAAAAAAAAAAAAAAAAACAAATGCTCAATTACAAACGACCCTTCAATACGGATAATTAATTAATGCAAAAATATCGAAACGTTTTTATAAAATGTCTTCCATTGAAGTACGTTACAACAGTTTTTCTTACAGTAGAGATGTCGCTAGAGTTTTTGCTTTATTTCGAGGTTTGTGCTTCAGAGAGTGAGGACGTGAAACGTGTAATAGGAAATGCTTTGCTCTTTGACGGAAATACGTCGTCTCTCTCGTCTCAAAGTGCATAGCTCATGAGAGATTCACGTCGTCGAGTGTAATATATATATAGATACATCCAGGAGACCCGTAGGGTAACAGGAGGAGGTATCGGTGGCGGTATAATTGACGACTCTGCTTCGCCTGGCCGCTCTCTCGGCGACGATGTCGCGACGCTATTGTCCAAACGTCACGCAGCCAGTCGACTGATCATCGGCCTCCTCCCCCCTCGCCTAGAGCACCACTTCAAAGACGCGAGAGAGTACAGCCCGTCCGTCGGTCCGCGACCATTACTCGTATGCAACGTCGTCGACGTCGTCGCCGTCGTTGTAGCCGTCGTCGTCGTCGTCGTCGTCGTCGTCGTGGCCCTTTGAGGTCCGTGCTCTACTCTACTACATATCTAGCTCTGCCACGAGGCAATCCACCTTCACGCACATGTACACATCCGTACTTACACACCATCTACACTCTCGTTTCTCAGTTACTCACGCTCGGAGCTCTTCTCGCGGTTCCGATGATTGCACCTACGTCTACCGGTATTCGGAATACTCGGTAAATCGGCTACGAGTTTCAAATGGTAACGATCATCGACGGAATGTCAGTTTGCGTATCATACATTTTTAAATACTATTTCGCAATCATCGATGATTTCAATGAATAATTCCGTCATATAATTATTGGTTATACGATGCATTAACAAAATTACGAAGGTCATCATTAATCGACTTGTATCGTGTATAATATTAGTAAGTAAAAATTTTATCATAAATTTAATAAATAAAATGATCGTTAGTTTCGATAAATAATGCGTTTTTCAAGTGTTTTTTAGTACAAGGTTCGACAGAATCAACCACCATAAATCCATTTAATAGGTGGCGATACATACGTACGACGATATTAACAAATCTTTATCGATATGGTCGTTGGGATTACGTGGGTAACGTCGCGGCATCATATCCCAAATCGAAAATGCGGTTCGGTTCTCTCGACCGGTATAGACCGAGAGCCGAGCGGGGGGCGGCGGTGGCTCGATATTCGGGGTGCGGTCCCTACAAATACACACACTTACACACTGCCAGAGCTATATATATGCATATATGTATGTCTGTGTGGGTGAGTGAGAAAACGTTTCGTAGGTCCCGGGGGTTCGCGTGAGAGTCGCGACGCACGGGAGCGAGACAGCTGGTGAAATCAAGAGAGCGAAAGAATAGTACGAGAGAGAAAGATCCTTCAGGCTTTGGAAAAGCGAGAAAGAGGGATAGCCAGGCCTCGCTCACCCTTGTGCAAGAGAGGGTTGTTGGCTGCCGGAGGCAGGGAGAGTCGAAGGCGTGACGGGCAAGAGAGGGAATAACGGCGGAACAGAGCGGAGCAACGGCAACGGCAGCGGCATAGCATCGTGCAACGACCGAGCCAGGGTACCTCGGGACGGTGGGCGCCGTGGGATGTCGACGCGGGGTGGCGTGTTACGGAGAGGCAGGGTAGGTCGGTGGCGGCCGTGGGCCGTTGACGGCGGGGGTGCAGCGGTGTTGTGGCAGTAACGGGTGAAAGGAGAGTATGGGTGGACGCCCGGGGTAGCAAAGGACGTCGACGACGACGTGGGCGAGGCGGAGAAGGAGGAAGAGACGAAACGGGGCAAAAGCGAGGATGAGGGCGTCGGGTGCTTGCACGCGTTGTGCAGTGCGGTTAACGGCGTGTGCGTTGCTGCTGCGCCGACGGCCAACCTTTCGAAGCGGCGCGGAAGGAGCGCCAGTGGCACCGGTACCGGCAAAAGCGCCGAGAGTGCGAGCGAGCGAGAAACTCAGTTAAAGCGAAAGCTCGAGAAGAGAGAGAGAGAGCGAGAAAGCATGGGAAGAAGATGAGAATAGTGCGGTAGGTAACTGCACGCGCTTGCGAGGGAGACCGAAACGAGTGTGAGAGGGAAAAGGTCGGGCATCGAGCGGAGGTAACGAGAGAGCGAGAGAAAGCGTAGAATCGGAGAGAGGAAACTCAAGAGAACGAGAGAGAGAGAGAGAGAGAGAGAGAGAGAACGAAGGACGCGGGTGTCTCGGCTCGGCGTTCTGGCAGACGAACGCATCGATCCCAGGCGGGTCAAGCACGGAATCTCTCTCTGCCCCCTCGCTCTTCTCCTCCTTCGCCTCATCCACCTTCTTCGCTTGCCCGTCGCCCCTTCGGCTGCTGCTGCCACTACTACCCTACGCGAACCCGAACGACCAACCACCCACCCGCACCAACCTCGGACTCGGGCGTGCACCACCGGCAGCGCACTACCACCGTCGCCTGCCCACCCACTCGTCGACCTCATCTCTCTCGTTCGTGCCAAACTGTGTATGCGCGCGGCCCATCCAGACCCCTGTGTGTGCATCTCCCCGTTATAGCTTCTCGTGCCCTCCGTCCCTCCGCGACTCTCGGCCTAGCTCGCCCCCGTTAGACAAAGACAAATTACGCTGCATTTTCAGAGCACCCTAAAGAGCACCTCTACTCCGTATTCGCCTTCGTCGTTTTCTTCTTCTTCTTCTTCTTCTTCTTCTTCTTCTTCTTCTTCTTCTTCTTCTTCTTCTTCTACTTCTTTCTGTACTTCCTCTCCCTTCTATTCGCATTCCCCTAGTCTTCTTTCTTTTTCTCTTTACCCTATTCTTCTTAGTCCCTCGCCATCCGCTCGTCGGTTCTCTGTTTCTAGCCGTAAGACGAATGAACAGGGTTTTCGTGCGGGAAAAGAAGATGGTTGCATGGTCGGTGCTGTGCACTGGAGCCGAGGCGAAAAAGAGCCCTCTTCCTTTTCTACCCTCCGAGCCCTGCGCTTTCGCATCCCTGCTCACCAGCTTGCTACACCAAGCCACCATGGCTACCTACTTCGTCTTACTCCGCGTTCTATATATCCGTCACTGTAAGCCCAACCCTTTTTGCTACTCTTTTTGCATCACACTCGTTCAGAACTATGTAGGGCATCAAACTGGTGCTCAACCACTACGCACTTTCAGACAAATTCACTCTTCTCATTGTAGCTTACTTCATTTTTACAGAGCTTTGGATTTTCATTTTCTTATAACACTGAGCGTTGGGATAAGATAGGGAGTCATTTTTTTATACATCCCCAACGAACAAATAAAAGTAATCAATTGTAATATTTTTATTGATAATAAATATATAAGAACGTAACGAATATGAAGAATCAATTGTATCATCTTTATGTCGATGCTTTCATCGTTGTATACTGTCCAACGTAACGTGTAACATAATAATTACTTGTGTAATTAGTGAATGAGTAAACGATACACAATTTCAATGTTACGTAGTCGAGGCGTCGAAGGATTTCCCGAGTTCGCCCCACATATGCACCGTCAGAGTACTTTCGAAACACCCCGGCAACTTCCGGTACAGCGAACAAGGAAAATAGGAGTGGTATATGCAGTGTCTCCCTCTCACGAATACGTTTTCCACGTCCAGGAGGATGACTGTGGTGTATTTAAAGCGTCGGAGCAGAACCTCGTGTACTTCGCACACCCCTTTTACCGCACGAGATTCCGAGGTTTATTGTACACGCACGTAATTGCCTGAGGAGGATCCTCTTGCAGGCGTCGAAGAAGTAAATACGTATCCGTAGGGGAGAGACGAGAACTGCCTGTGCGTGTAGTTAGCCAAGGTGACAAGTGTGCGGAGACGCTTGGCACCCTTGATGCACTCGACTTAAGAGTCGTCTGGTAACCCTCGTCGGAACTTCTCTCAGAGGGGTGACAAATAACGCGACCAATAAAGTGGAAAGTGATAGAGGAGAAGAAGAAGAAGAAGAAGAAGAAGAAGAAGAAGAAGAAGAAGAAGCGAAATACGAAACAAAGAGAATTTTAATATAATTAGAACATTTGTGATATCCTTCAAATGTGTTAACTTAAACGATTGCGATATTTGTAACACATACGAAGATAAGGGGCGGTTGAATTACAGGTGGCTAGCAACGGCACTGGGGCGCTTGCGAGAAAGAGAAAGGGTGAAACGGAAACACGTGGCCACTTTCGCGGTTGGGAATATACCGTGAGAGGAAGAAAGACTGGGGCAGAGGGAGTCACGGAGAGGGAGAGTGAAAAAGTAAAGTGAGTTTATTGGGCTCTCGCGAAACAGCTACGTATATGTTTAACCGACATAGTACGCCAGGGGAACAAAAGCTTAAGAGACGAGGGGGACGGGAATAGGAGAGCAAGCGAACTTTTGGTTCCGGGTTTCTTCTTGGTAGGAAAGAGAATCTCATTCCGACAGAGTTTTACGAAACTTATCCGTTCAAGGATCCAACACCGGCAACTTTTGATTCTCTATAACGGTAATCGGGGGCCAATAACTACTGTTGTCGATACAAATAATATAATGCCTACGTATAGTGTACTTCCGGTAATAATCAATTGAGGTTGCGGCTCGTATTTTTAACAAGATAAATGTGTATTTAGCACATATATGGTGACGAAAAAAAGACTAAAACAAAGTTTTAATTGACCATGCATTGTCCTTTTGTACTGTGGAGATAGATGAGCTTTCATCGCTTTTCTTTGCACGACTGTACGTGCAGTACTGTATCGTGCAGTGACAGTGCGCGTGAGAGCGGTCTGTAAACCGCTGCAAGCCCAGGCTATGCACACGAAGACACTTCCGCTTAGGGAATTACCGAGTGTACACTCGTGTGCACTCAACGTCGGAGCGAACGTTTCGTACTCTGTGTCTCGCGTTAGCTTACTCTCTCCTTGATCCAACCATCAGTCAGTTTACTCCTCTTGCTACTTCAGATCTGGAACTGATATTCAATGGAATTTAATTGCTTTGCAATGATGAGTAGCACTCGAAAATCTCAAGGACACTCTAAAACTTGCTTCTCTTGTACGAAATGCTTCAAATGAAAAATCACAATCGAAGAAAGGATGGTCAAGATAGAGTCTTGATTTTTTTTGTGTTTGTCGTTTTATTGCGAGCACAAGAAATTGTACAAATGACACATTGGTATTTATTTTTTGCCTCTGTCATTTCCTCGTTGAGTTTGTAAATTGAAAGGTACACTTGGTGGTCACACTTTGACCAGCTCGTGTCACACTCGTGTATGACAATGACCCAATTCCAATAGCTGTACTAGCCAATGGTGTTGGTGGTGCTGCAGTGCGCGCGTACAGTCATTCGTCCGGAATACTTTGCGAGCATAACAACGATCGTTGCCAGAAAATTCTCATTCCCTTGCTCCGTTGCTGTCGTACACGGATTTATCAATCGCTCTTCCAATACCTTTAAACATACGTTGAAGAGCATAAAGCATCGAAGGAGACGACTCATAATCATAAAAACAGAAAGAATTCTACAAGAGAATCGATAATTGTCAAAACTCCTTCTTCGTATAACGGATGAGACTCGTCACGAAGCTGGCAATATCGAAATATTCCGAATGAAACGGTGACGAGTTTTTAGGAATCGTGGACGGTACGTACTTCTGTATATAACGTCAAGCTCCATTATCTTCCACGAACCCCTACTTTGACTATCCTGTTTATATACATTCTCTTTCTTCGTCTCCCGAGCTTCCAGAATCAACGATAATTAAAGACAGGAGCGTTTCCAGGATTGGCCTGAGGCTGGAGGTCGGAGAGGGTGGAGCGGAGTCACACACAAATACGAATACAAGTCTACGTACCACTACCAATGGTTTCCCTGTGCTGAAAGTGCGGACGACATCGAGGAGCCGGAGCATCACGGAGTACGACAGCCCTCTCTCCTCTTTTCCCAGCGTACTGTTTACTGGTGTAGGAACGCGTGTGCGTGGCCTTCCATCCTCTTTCCAATTCTCAACGTGTGAGTCAGTCTATTCGGTCTTCTTGGTCTACGTGGTTTGCAGCAACGAGGCTGATGGTATGGTATACCGTACTACTGTGGAATATCTATATACCATGGTATCGAACCCGTGTTAGTGGGACGCTCCTCTCTTCCTCCCGTTTCTCTCCACTGGTTTAACAGCGAGTACGAGTACAAGAGAATCACACGAATGTCCTGGCCACCTCACCAACACCGGTGTCCTTTAGCCCGTACCGCTTGATGCTGAGAGAAGCAGCGCAAGCTCCGGTGCGAGCGTCGGTGATGCTAGAACCTCAAGAAGAAGGTGGGAAGCGGTCGGAGGGTGGCGATGTGGGTGGTTCTGAGGGTAGCTTGAGAAGAGAAGGCGGTTGGGAAGCTGATGGGAGCTGCTCTGTGCACGGACGAAGGAGTACGAGCGAAGAAGAAGGAGGGGGAGGGAGACGTTGAGAAGGAGCAGAGAATCAGAGAGAACGACAGAGGGAGACGGAACGAAGCATACAGCATCGGTGGGTTGGGTCCGTTTGCACCGACATGGCTCCGCAAGCAAAAGGAGAGAGATCGAGATACAGCGAGTGAGAGGATGGGGTAGCCAGAGGATGGCCGGGCCTCTGCCTCGCTCGATAGAGGCGCGTCCCGTCGTCCCATGATTGGAAACCAAATCGCCGCACATCCATCCCCCTTTCCTCCGACGTACCGCATCCCACCGACCACCATCCCCCGGCTCTCTTTCTCGTTTCTCCTCGTCCACATCCTCCTTCCTATCTCTTCCTCTTCCCACTCGGCGACTACTACCCTTGCAGCGAAGTATCAGCGGCAGCCCAGCCACCCTTACGGCCGCCTGAGCGGAGCTTCTAGCCCTCGCAACCCTATCCAGGCACGCGCTTACTCGCTCTTCCTCCAGCAATCTCTCCTTCTCACTCGCTATCGCTCTTCCTATCTTTCTCTATATCTATCTATCTTTCTCCTATAGCTCTCTCGGAGAGCCAAAGCTCTGAGAGAAGAGCTTTCTCCTTGCTGCCTGTATCCTTCGTCCTCTTCGTCGTCCACCCGACCCTCTTTCCTCTCCGCCCCTTCGGACGACCCACGGGGACGCTAATGTCGAGCTAAGTCCTTAAAACCCCTCAGCCGGAGGCTGCTCCGCCGGTACCGCTGCCGGCCTCGAGCCCGCAGACCGGAATGGCCTCCATAAGTAACCGGGTTTACACACCCCAAGACCCTATTTCTCACTGTGGAAAAACTGCAGCACCCGCGTGAAACCAACCCGCGACCCTTCTTCCTTCGCTACGCTCTCGATATTTCTCTCTTTTACCCGCTTTCGGTGCAACTGCTTTCACCCTCTCAGTCATGGAACCACTGCACTCGACTAACCTTCTTCCGTACTACCCTCTGGACCAGGATTCTCGAGGTATCTCCTGGCTTTTCTAGGCAGCTAGCTCTTGGTATCGACGCTCCCAACCTACTCGTTCTATTTTCCTCTATCTCGCTTTATCGCTATGATCCTCTCTCTTTCTCTCTCTCGTGGAAGAGAAAGATTAGGAAAATGAGAGGAAGGGAATGAGGCGAAAGGTTTGGTTAGGTCGGTTGGGTTAGTGCTGGGTTACCATCGCTACTCCTGTGGCTCAGCTTCGACCGGCTCTATATGCGCTCGAAGTTCTCCTCAACGACCGACGACATCGAGCTCACCAACGAGAAAGTGGATCATTTCTCTCGTGGCGAGAGAAAACCCTCGTAGCTCCTCCGCTTCTATACTGCTTCCACTACTGCTTCGTGAAGCCCCGATGGCCGATGGATGGACCAGTGAGATTGTTTCGGCTCCGTGCGCCAGCTAAAGACTCATCCCATGCTATGAATTCTTCGTCTCTTACTCACCGACTCACTCTCCTATACCGCCGAGTACCTTTAAGCCCGGAATTATCCTTGAAAAGTATTTTCCAGCTACGGATTTTACAGGAAAGGGATCTCGGAAAAGGACGAAATGAGAGTTTCCTTTGTCTTTTTCTTCTTCTTTTTATTCATCAATCCAGTTCTTCATGTGAATCCTCCAGTTTTTCTTTCTCGTAATAACTATTCTATCTTCAGTGTTTTTTTTTTTTTTTTTTTTTTTTTTCTTAAGAGACAAGAGAGCATAATAATTGTTAAAAATTGGTGCACTGGTATTAATATCGCGGCGAATAAGAAGTAGGACTCCAGCATTTTCTTTCACGAACATCGTGCAAACTTCAGTTTGGATGACGTTACCACTTTCACTCTCCATCGCTGGAGTCTCGGTAATGCTTATGCGGAGTAGTAACGAGAACGAGAAGAACTTTTCTGAAGCGAAGTAACACCGGTAGCAAACTGTTCGGTGGCATCTCCTCCACTAGCAATGGTGTGAAACTCTGACTCTCCGTTGCTCAACTGAAGAAAGTTTGAATATTTCGAATTCAATGTAGCAAGACGCGCGTCGATAGATCATATCCTGCATAATATTCTTATTTCTGTTTTTATTATACGCTGCATATTTTTCCCGTTTGAAAGAGACAATCGATAGATTCGAATTTTTGTGATATTTGGACGAAAAAGAAAAAAGCAGAAAGAAATAACTTTCTTGTTTTTCAACACTTTCCCGTATGCTTGGCTTTGATTCGTTATGATGGGAGAAAAGATGGTTAAAGAAAATGAGAAAAATCGAGGCAAATAAGAACTCAGTCAGAATGAATATCAAGAAGAAAGAGAAGATTCCAAATCACTGAAACGGACGATGCCCAATATCTTCGGAGCATCGGGTTCTCACGCTTTGGATCACGATAGAAAGAAACAGGTATACGAGATACACCGCGTCATACACCAATATAACCTGGTGCTGTATTGTGTATATGCAAAGTAGGGAAGCTCGTCAAGTGGAATCTGCTATACCGAAGCGGATTCTGTGTCTGTTGTCATATTGAATTCTGGCTTTATTATATGAACGCAATATTCTACCGGTATACGATATCATAACCCATCATGCTGGTACATTGGACAATCTTCATTAAAAATTATTGATCCGCTAATGTGTTCACTGTGCCCTAAATAAACGAGTCACATCGTTACTTGGAGCAAACATGCATGAATAATTTACGTTGTACGACAGCGCAGTTTTCGTCACAAATTAAATCAATTATTCGACAATCTAACTTTCAGAATAACAATTTCTCTCGATAATCGATAATATCGACATTAAATTATTGCCAAATAAAGTAATTATCATTTTGCTTCCTTAGAGAAAGCTTTATTGTGTTTGCAACATTTTTTTTCTCAAAGTTTTCATGCGAGGAGGAAAAAATATTCGGATAGAGGTGTGTGTGTGTGTGTGTGTGTGTGTGTGTGTGTGTGTGTGTGTGTGTGTGTGTGTGTGTGTGTGTGCGTGCGTGCGTGCGTGCGTGCGTGCGTGCGTGCGTGTGCGTGTGCACATGAGAGAGTATGTGTTAAGGGAAAAGGAAACCTCCTTACTCGGAGGCGAAACACTCACACCAGCTCACACCATCGCCTCGAATTTGAGATTCTTTTCTTGTAGCGCACTGAATAGAATTTAATGAAATTTCGACAGTGGGCTGCCTATACGTGAATTTCTATGGTAATGCTAGTAAAATTGTCAATCTACGGTTCTTCTCCGGTTAACCGGATCCAAAGCTCCTGGTAGTACGGAACTCTGGCGCTCTCTCGCTCTCTCGCGGCATTCTTACTTGACAGGGCTTTCGGGTATTGTCTCGTGGATTTTTTGTCAATTCTCGTTTCGATTTCTCAATATTCAAATCACAATCGAAGTGGACGTACCGTGTGTATTTTTGTGCTGGGTATATGGCAATATCCTATACGTTTTTTTGTTATTATTGGGCGAAATAATTATAGATATTTGTTTTTCCATTGATACGTGGCTATAGATAATCAATTTGTCATTTTCGCTAGAGTTCCATTGTACGATCAGGAGCTTGGGACTCGGCTAATCGTAGAAGAATCGTAGATTTTGACAATTTTACTAGCATTGCAACAGAGATTCACGTATAGGTAGTCCACTGTTCAAAATTTATTCAATGCTGTTGAGTTGGTTACAAGAAAAGAATGTCTAAAAATTCGATGCGGTGGTGTGAACATGTGTGAGTGTTTTGCCTTCGAGTATAGAGGTTTTGCCTCCCCTTAAGACTTTGAACAACTCGAACCTCCATAATTGGTTGACCGATCGAACTGAAATTTGAAACACAGGTAAAGTAGAAACTTCTCTCTGTTTGGTATAATGTTCATCAAAGTTGATTCATGGATTTGAATTTGATGACATTTACTAGCTAAATAGCTCTTTAAAAATAGAGTTTTTCGGAAATAGTCGCTCTAATCAATGAAAGCTTTGATCAGTTGAATTCAAATATTGTACAGAAAAAAAACTAACGTTTAGAGGTATTGGATATTCAATTTGGTCAAAACTGATAAAACGTTTCAAATTTTATAACAATTAAAATTTTTTTATTCATCTATGACTACTTCTACTTGCAAAACATCTGACGAAACGATGCAAATTTATGTACTTCGTTATTTCCTTCCTTTGATAAAATTTTCACAATGATAAAGTTAAAATCGATCATCATACTTTCTCATAGATGTGACTTTGTCAAAAGTGAAAAATAAAAAGTTGACGCCCCACATAGGAATATTAACCAAAGCGTATTTAAAAATATCTGAAAATACAGAATTATCTATGGTGAAAAAAAAGTGAGTTTGTATCAATCACGTTCTATATATACGTGGATACACACAGTGCACAAGAAGATATTCTTCAACTAGTTTGATGTAATACACCACACATAAGAAACTCAAAGCTCGCCGATAGTGGTATATATTTGTGCGGGTTAATTTGTGACGCCCGCGGTTGATGCTGACTGATCCAGGTAGCTATCGGGGTTTCTGCCTTAATGTTTGCCTCTTGCGTCGCCTTTAGGGCCGAAAGCCCGAAGGATATGAGAGAGGCTAGCGGCAACAACACCGGCATAACCAACCAAAGCCGTGGCAGAAGCAGAAGCTGCAACTTCACGAAGCCACTGGAGTCAGGTTGGCGGAACATCTTCTCCGCAAAGTCTATTGACGGTCGGAGCGACGTTACGAGAACATTGTGTCTTCTCTTGGTATAGACACACATACACACACACGCGCGCACACGCACACGTACACGTACACGACACGTACACTGGTACGTTACAGTACACGATACTCTTGGCATACGTACCTGCTACCTACGTGCTACGTCACTCTCGTATCTCCTTCCCTCCATTTTGTACAAGTTAGTACGAGTTTGCGCGTGTGAGTGTAAATGTAACCCTCACGTAATACACACGACCATGTATATTACGGTATATACAGTAGTGCTCTCTATATCTTTATATAGCTTTCTGAGGAGACTGGTGTCGGTGGTGCTGTTCCAGTCGAGGGCTCTGGTGCGCGTCCATCATGTTCAATGTTCGCTGTGTGTATGTATTTGTACCCGGTTGCCCGGGATTACGTCACACCGCGCTAGAGAAGAGTAAGGTACGGTATAGTGCTATAGATAAGACGGGTCAAGACGCTCGTCGCATCGCCTTCTTCCTGTCACCCTTCACGACACGACGTTCGTCTCTCCTATAAAGTTGAAATGTTGCTGCTTCTGCTCTGTCTCCGTGCGATCTATAATCGAAAAATCTCTCTCTTTCTCTTGGTATCAACTATTTTTCGAGAATAATATCATCTTTCGTTGTACGACTTTGATGATATCGCACAACGAAAATTCTCTCTCTTTCTCTCGGTATCAAAGATTTTTTCAAGAATAATATCATCTTCCGTAGTACGACTTTGATGATATCGCACAACGTGCTTTTTTCTTCAACAACGATGAGAAGATGAAGCGAAACATGTATGGATGCGATATACTATATGAAAGATACAAGAGTGAGAAAGAAGAATATATTTCACATCGTCTTGAAGTATATTTGATCAAAAGATTTTTGACAATTATCAACTTGGGAGATGAAGGAAATTTAATTTCATAGAAACGTTATATTATTTATTATTATCCTTGGTTCGAGGATTCGCTTGGCAGGGACGAGCGATTAGAATTTCACGAGTATGCATTACAGTTATATCTGGCACACTCAAAGTGTGTACCCGATATTCCGCAGGCTCGGTTCTGAAAGTGTCGCTTACACACTGTACAGAGGTTGCACGCTGAGCATACTCCTTGATAGATATATACCGCTGGTGCCGGTACTCGAGAGCTTGACGCCAAGTTCCACGAAGATATCGTCGTCTCGTTGTAGATACGACTGAGAATCTGGTAGCGAATGTTAATGATATATATAACAATAGATATATGTATGGAACAGTTCGAAAGCTGGGTAACTTGTGCCTTTAGCAAAGCTTCGAACGGTATCGTATACCACGCGATATCATACCCGTGCCGTCAAAATTAGTGTCAAGACAGCTGCAAAATAATTTAGAGGTTCCCTCAATGAAATTCCATCGTACTCCGAGAATCTTGGTGACTTCTTCTTGTTGATATTCCTCTTGCGAAAGTGTGTCTCTGTGGCAAGAGGGGGTTCTTTAGGTTGCGCGGCTGTTCCATGGCTTGGGACAACAAGGAGAACCAGAACTCTCTTACCCCATCGAGACACCGCTGCTGGCTCAGTCTGAAGCGCTACTTCGTTCATTTCTTTCCCCTCGCAAGTCATTCCGACGTGGGGTAGGTCTGGATCGTCTCAACTGCGCAAGGGTGAGAAGAGAAAAGAGACGAAGCAAGGGTTGGCAACGGAGCAGTCGCGTAGGACGAGGGTGAATTTTAACGGGACAGGAGCAGGGGGAAACGCTCGTGGAGGATAGAGAGTTAGTCGTGGGTTTACGATTCTCGATTCTCGGCGTCAGTGGTGGCTGGTTGTATAAAGTGGAAGGGCTCGAGAGGGCTCGCACCCCATATCCGACGTACAACCCCTCGCGTTTCGTTCGAGCCGAGTCGTTGGGGCAGGTCCTGGCCTCATTATTATATCGCGCGAACCGCGTGCGCGCTCTGCCACCCTCAGCCACCGCAGCTCGGGGGTGAGATACACCGTGAGCGCCCTACATATCGGGAGGCGTACTTGAATATACCACCGTGTATATGCGGGAGAATATACACCCTCCGCCGTGTATATGCGGGAGAATATACACCCTCCGCCGTGTACGGTTCTCGGATATTTCGGAATTTCCAGTGAATCGAGAGATCACTCGATGATGACAGGAGAGGATATCGCCGCTCGACCGACACTCCACTCTAAACGTGATAAATATAGGATTGGGGGCTGGTGCGATGGCGGAGCAGAGGCGATGAACGTGTATATTTGAAAAGAGGAGAGCTCGGTGCACGAGCGGAGTGGGCAGCGATTAGGCTATCGATGATCGACGACGAGTATCAATTTGGTCTGTCGCGAATTATTTCGCCATTTAAATGTAGGACACACCGGAGATCTGGGAATAATTTTGGTGTTCCACCCTGACTCGGTGTAATCGTGTAAATAATTTATGGCTCCGTGAGTGAACCTTCATTAAGCTAATTCGATTGATTATAACAGCAGATTCATCGGAAATTTCTTGTTAGCAATTTACATTCGAATTCACATGTTCCAAGAGGGAGATAGACTTGAAAAGTAGAAGAGGAAGAGAGAATAAGAGAGATAGCGAAACCTGGCGCTTCATGCTGCCGCATAAATACTTGTTACGAGCAATGCGATGCTCGTGCACGCTTGTGCAGTTGCAACGAAGCAAGTGGTAGAAAAGGAGCATAAGGATAAATAAGAAGAGGAAGAATGTTCCAAAGTATATAGAGATGTGAGTGAGAAAAGGGAAGGTGCGAGAGAGGGCGGCTGCTGGAACGACAGAGAAAAGAACGTCATGGGAGTGAGAGAACGAGAGTGCAGCAGCAGCAGCAGCAGCATCGAGCGACGCTGTACGCTGTTGAAGAGGATAGAAGGGAGAGGAGAGGAGAGAGAAAAATCCAAAACCCTCCGGTAACGAGACGAGGAACAACGAATTCCGATGCCGAGTGATACATGGCCCTGGCAGGGCGCCAGGGTTTGCGCTGCAAAATTGCGCCGCGTCGCTAATGCGACCTGCTGCGATTCCACTCGTCTCTCTTTCCCTCTCTGTGACCTGACGTTGCGCTGCCCCATACACAACATTTTTTTTTCTACCTCCCCTATCCTCCGAACCTTTCTATAGCTTTGCGAACTCTACCGCGATTTTCCAAGCACTCGCAATTAGTCGTTGGTCGACTGGCAGGCGAATGGAACTTTTCAAAAGATAGCCTATAAGATTTTTTAAAAACTTTTATTAATCGTTCGTAATAAAAGCATCGAGTTGGTTTCGTAACGATATTTTACCTTCTACACACTAATTCGCATATATTTAATAACAATTCGATGTTGAATTATATTAATTACTTCAACTACGTATGTCTGACATATTATTGTGTCAAAGTAGATTAAAATAAAGAAATTATGTCATTGATGACATTTCGTATCCCTGGTACGTCACTGGTATTAATGTGAAATTAATTAATATTGGAATTAAAGTATCTCAAGAGAACGCTAAATCATTCAATTAAAGTCTTATGGAAATCATTGGCAATAACATAATAAAATATTCTTGTAAATACCATCGTAGAGCGAATATTGATTAAGCGATTTGTCGTATCAATTCATTTTTTTAACGAATATACACCAACTATTATACCAGATAAATACAGTAGCTCGTTCAATAATAATAACGTTGGATTATTGAATGAAGAATTTAAAAAAACGTTGTGATTCTCAGTCAAGAAGTATTGTCATGCAAAGCTCGTGCTGGTGCAAAAGTGGTAAAAGCATTCAGGATGCGTTATCGCGCAAGCGAGAAGGAGATTAAGATGCCGATAGAGAAAGGAGAGTCAGGGGTATGCCGAGGTTATGCTAATGCAGAGGGGTGCGCTGCTGCTGCTGCTGCTGCTGCTGCTGCTGCTGTAGAAACCCCTTACCACCACTGTTTGCCTCTGTTGCCCGCGTTTTTTTATCTCTTTCTTATCTTTATCTCTTTCTCTCTCCTGTCCTTCTTGTTATTCTTTCTCTACTTCTGATTCTTCTTCTTCTTGTCCTCCTCCTCCTCCTCCTCCTCCTTATCCTCTACGAGACACGCGTTCCTGACCCGGCGCTGTCACGACTTTAGAACAATGGCGTCGATATACATGTCTCATTTATATACACACGTTCGTGTATACATATATATCTATATTGTATTGGATATATACTGTATGGCGATATATCGGCGCGCAGAAACTGTTGGCGAACGCCCCAAGAGATCTTCCCTGGACTCGATCCTTTTCTCTCTATCTTAACCTTTCTTTCTTTCTCTCGTTCTCTCCATCATCGTTTCGCTACTGCTGCACATACACGCGTTCCGTCGGAGAATAAAATCCCTCGTGAAATATCGGCTTAAAGTTTAACCCGATCGCCAAACGGATTTCGATGTACGACTTGTCCATTGCTATGAAACGAACCCGTCACCGAGAATACTCGTCGGTAGTACAAAGGCAATTAAATCGAAATGTTGGCTTCGATCAAGCCACATTATTAAAATAAATTATTAAAAAGCATTCATTGCTATGTCAAAAGGTATAAAACGTAAAATGTTCCTTTTTCCCTTGATTGGCGCTAAACCCTCGAAGCCCTTTATAGAATAAACGACCAAAGTTTATAAATCGTCCATCGTGTCATTATTCTAACGATACTTTGTCGTCGCACTGTCGCGCCGTTCCATAGACTTTTTATTTGTACGCCAAGAGACGCAGAGCAGTGTCGAGAAAGCCGCAATAGCACGTTCCACGTTGTTTCGAGCGAGGGTCGAAAGGTTGAAAGCGAAAGATATAAGTACAGGCTGCCGTTGGGCCATGGACTTATACCATCGGAGCCCCCCATACGCTTCTACGTATACCTACACGCACGCGTCCTCGGGGAAGAAAAATAAATGAGAAGGGAAAAAAAAAATAAATGCAGAACGAGCACAGCAGAAGAAGAAGAAGAAGAAGGAGGAGGAGGTGGAGGAGGAGAAGGTGGAGGTGGATAAAGAGAAGGAGGAGGAGGAGGAGGAGAAGGAGGAAGAAGACGCGCATCGTGTTTGTCTCGTGCAGCCATTTCGTGGCATCGGCATTCTAAGAATACTCGGCCACCCCTTTGCCCTACACTCGATATCTGCGGTGCATGCAATACTATATACTCGGGCATACTGCGCCTTCCCATCCCCTGCTGTCGCTACTCGATGCTACTACTCCCTTGCGGTACGTTGGTACGTTGTACCTACTGCTCTGTCTCTGAATTCTCTCAGTCCACCTCACCCTCCTTGGCTCGACGACCCGTTCAACCTACTAAGAACCAACAGCAAATCTACAAAGACCTGTCCTCGATGTCTTCGATTCAATCGAGCCGTATCTATAGAATTGTATAATTATTTGTGTCATTACTACCAACTTTTAGAATATTCGCTCAAAATTTGGGATGAAAAATGTAACATTCATTCTTTCTCATTAAGTTCAAGGAAACTTTTATATGTTTAACGCTGAATGGACCAAGATCGTGGAGTTATCGTGAACAAGAATATTTAATGTCGGCAACGACTGTTATTTATTGCTCTTAAGTTATGAATAATTGTTGTGAGATCTTTCGTATATTTAAATTTCAAAAAGTTTTTTTTAGTGATTTCGCTGTGGCTTCTCATCCTAAAATTTAGTAATTTTATGCGACAGTTCCGTTCATCGATTTTTATGTTTAACATTAATTTAAAAGATCGTACAGCTTTCAAAAAAATCTATCGCCCAAAAGTTACGAGCAATCCATTATTTTATTGATCAATTAAAAAAAAAAAAAAGATAAATTAGTAACGAAATGAAATTGCAATAAAACACACAAGGATCGCAAGAAGAAATAATCTAAACCTTTTTTTGAAGCGCGGCAGACTCTGTTCTCGTTACAAAAATAAACTAAAGAAAACAACAACAAAAAACAAAACCAGATCCGAATAATCCAATCACCATAAGTATATGAAAAAAAAAAAAAATAACGTAAAGTCCCGAATGGCAACACCTGCAACCTCAAAAAGAGCAAGAGCGAGAGGCTATCGAAGAGAGAAAAAAATATGTTAAAGTCTTGTGGAAGAGCCTTGCGGTATAGATTCCGAGGATACAACCGGAGTAACAACACCTCGCGTTGCGGCAATTCAATCGTTCGGTAATACATGCGATACAGCAAAACTACGTATCCTCTCGCGCACACACAGATAAACTAAACGCATACACACATGTAATATAAAGCTTATAAGTAGGTGCCGCGTTATAATGGTCCGCGCGGGAGTTCAAACGGTCGTTCTCTTGACTCGTTCGCGCGCGAGATATATGTAAGAGGGGTAATTTATTAGGGCCGGAGGCGGGCAGGCGTGCTTATGGGGCACCGTAGGTGAGCGTCAAGGCGCGGCGGTGCTGATGCGTCCGATGTATATGCATCGAGCTGCATCAGAAGGCAGAGCGTCGAGTGCGAAGTAAAAAGAGAGGGAAAATGGGATATCTCGGAAAGGGCGCGAGGGCGCGAGCGAGGGCGCTCACGATTTGCAGCGGATCTCGTTGCGTGTAAGAGTTCACGGGTCACGCGAGAATCGTGTGGACCGTTCGCTCGCGTATGTATAGAAACAAAGTACGGTATACGGTTGAAAGTAGCTATACAGTGCTCGCGTAAGAGCTCGACTTGTTACAGCACATAATATACGGTAGACCGATATTACTATGTATATGCATATATTATATACGTACAATGTCCTAAGTCGTCTCGCTTAATTTCTCATTAATAAACAAGGAGAAGCGGGTGTACTCGAGGCTTTGGAAGCGAGCTATCGTGGATCTATATCGTACGTTCTCAGTCTTCTTCGCTGTACGATATCCCAAGACGATCGTAGACGTACGTACGTCTTTCGAAAATAACTAGTTATACGGCACGACAGGGTACGAAGAAGCCTGAAGCATGTTACGCAAGCGGTATCAATTACCAGACGTTAATAATGCGTAGATACATTTCGCGTATCCATCATATATTCTTGATCTCCGTATTACACGTATACCGGTATTGCGATTGACACAAAGTTATAAAACATAGTCAAACAGCAACGAGATCTATGCTAAATTATCAATATACATGATTAATATGTTTTATTATTGAAGAGTTATCGAATGTGTGCGCATTGGTAGCGTAATTGGAGGATATAATTTTGCTACCGTGTGCCATTTAGTCGAGTCACATAAATTACATAGCTACTTAGACACGGTACGATAAATTATATATACTCTTGAGGTAGCAGAGAGAAGAGAAAAAGAAAAATTGTTGGCAGAGCTACTCGCGGATAATTGACAGGGAATACGCGCGTACGTAGTTGACGTATATACGATCGGGAATCCTCTTTACGTCGGTTCGGGCTAGATGAGCTCGTTCTCCGTGCTGCTGCACATTGGCTTTCCCTCCGTCGTTCGTTTTACAAGAGTTTAAATAACACCCGGACTACCGGTAATCTCGTCGTATATTCCCAATGGCCGTTCAGTATTCCGAGTCAATCGAGTCGTTACTTCCGACAGGCGAGGGGAGTTCGTCGAGTCTAGCTGAACAAGCCGAACTTGAGCGAGAGACGAAAAGTTAAAGAAGAGAAAAGAATTAACTACCTTTGGACACCTGTGCGATGGTATAATGCTGCGGGACACCTGGTGAGCTCGCAGCGAGAGACGTCCGCGCGTTTCTCGCTCGCTCGATTGATGTTGCTCCTGCTGCTGGCTCGATCGGTCGACACGTTTCGCGTTCCATCGTCGTTCATAGCCACCCGCGAGCATCGAGCACTCGTCCAACGTGTCTTATCAACCCGTGCTACTCTGCTGTATTGCACCTTGATCCGCCTTGACCAGCACCTCCGCTATATACAATATTCTATATATCCCTGACACGTATGCGCTCTTTTTCTCTCCTCTCTCTCTCTCTCTCTCTCTCCTCTCCCTCTAGAGCTTCGTCGATTCGAAGATCATACTTTATCCGCTTCGCGTACACTTTTTTCCTTTTTCTCGTTCCGTAGCTTGCAGGTTTCCAGTGCACCAACGGCTACAGCACCAACACTCTTATATATATGTAACCCACGGGGGATCCACGACGGCACAAAACCGGGAAATCAGGGGATTAGAGCGGTTTCCGAAGTCCACAAGGTCTATGTATAGCGTGGTATCATGTATATACAGTATAAAACGTCGAAGAGAGTGAAGCTTTATTCCTTGTATCGAGCTGATGAATATAGTAAGCCGAGAGGAAGACAAGTTAAATTGGAAAATAAAAGGCTAACGGGGCAGAAAAAACAACGTGGTAGTATAAAAATATCGGTGACCGTGTACCAGCTATTGACAGATATAAATATTTTCAGTGACATTTACGTGTTCCCTTTGTAAATGAAATAAAAGTGTTTTCCTGATACAAAATTCTGTAACGAATTTATGAAAACACAATTGAATAAAACAAGAGTTCGAGACATTCGTACGATAGAGAGAAATAGTTATCTCAGAATCGAATTTTAAAACAATTGTATTTAACTTAATTTTATACTATTTTAAAGCATTTTTTCAAAGTGCGGAATCACGAACACGTGACGCTTGTGAACGTAATAATTAGGCAAAATTTTTATTGATGATATAAAAAATATGTAGCGAAAAGTGAACGAAGAAGAAAATATAAAGCAAGACGGATATTGTGTTTAACCTCATCAAAAATAAATATATCCGACGTATAGAAGTTTTGATCTATTTTTATGTTAGAAATAAATTTTTAATATATTTTCGATACACCTCGGATATATATTTTTAATTCCGTCGGTATGCGAGAATAATATAATTTGATTGATTTCTTTGGAACGCAAAGAAAATATTTGTACGATCCACCGATAGTCATGTCACTGTAAGATTATAATTAAAAAGAAAACCCAAGTACATTGCATTGAGTATAACATATTGGAATATAGTGTAAGGAAAATTTTTCGAGCTACGGAAAGTGAATGAAGAAGAGACATTGCGAGAGAAAGCGAGACTGACGGATAAAGTTAAGCAGCTAAAGCGAGATGCCGGTGGAAGAGACAATGCGAAGAACGGACGTGTACAGACAGACAGGACGGAACGCGGAGCTACGACGAAGGTGGCTCGCTAATGTCACGCCGCGTTCCTGGAACCCTCTGCACGCTGAAATTAGATTACAGCGAGATTGCTGCCCTTCTCTCCTTCCACTTCGTCGTCTCGTGTCTCCCGCCTCCGCCCTCGCCGCGGTCTCGACCTCGCGTTCTTCGTCCTCTTCCTTCTCGTTAACTCTGCCGTATCTACTTTCTTATACTCCGGTCACTGGGTATAGCCACCGTGTGCTACCACTCGTCTCGTCCTCTCTTCTACACAGCTCGCATCGTCTTTTCTCTTCATCCTCTTTTCTCTCTGTCTACCCTGAGACACATAACGAAAGAACGTTAAAGAAAGAAAGAACACGCTATCGGCCTCCCTTCGCAGTTACCTTCCTTTCCAGAGAGTCAACCCTTTTACTTCCTCTTCTTCTGCTTCTTATCCCCGACCCCTTCTTTCAGCCCGCACAGTTCGCTTCGCTCGCCAAGGACCTACCTGCGTCGAACGCATCTGATTCTCTACGCCAAAAGACAGCGACTCTTTTTCCCCTTGTACCTTCGATCTTCCGAACTCGTGAGTTGCGTCCGTGCCCTTGCATCATCCGTGTCCCACGCACCACGATCTAAATTCCGACGATCAACTTCTCCGAAATCTTCGTAATTGTCTTATAAATAACTCAACGAATAAATACTAAAATATCATTTGTATTCACATTTACAAGACGTGAAGAAAATTCATAGAAAAACCGATAGCATAACCGATAACCAAGTACAAGCAAACTTATAGTTATGCTTTGTGAAATCTCATTCTCACGGGGTGGTTGTAGTGCGTCATACAACCTGACGTGCTAATAATTATGACAATATTGTATAAAAAATACTTTGTAGCTTGTACAGCCATTGCCTGCATCTTCTTTCGGTTTATAGCTCAAGAAAAATTGTACATTTCTCGTAAAAATCACAATTATAAGCGCGTCATGTAATAATAAACATCTAGTCAACGTGTGAATGAAATTTTGAACTCTGTTAAGTTGTGACACACAAGAAATAGAGTGACAGTCAAGTATTCGAGCGCTTTATTGGCAGAACAATTCCTTTTCCTTCAAGTTGATGACTATCATAAAATTTTCTCATGGTCCACGATTAGGTTGAAGAAGCGGAGTGTACGTCTTCATCCGACGAGGACCTTGCAAGCGAAGGCTTAAGAATTACGTTATTGAAAACCATGTCACAAAGTACCCGGTGATAGGGTAATTACGTTAACGCGTGACATTTCCCGACATTTCGTAGATTTAAAATTTTATCGAGGAAACAAAAATCCCGGAACGATTTTTATGTGTTCGTAACATTCCTGAATGTTGTACGTAGACGCTAATTTCGATAAATGATAAGTCGATGATAGTCCGAATAAAAGGGTCACGAGGTAACCGAAGTTTCCCTATACTTGTCATACATGCCACAAGTCTTTCCGTCAATTTAGTTGACTTTTTTTTGTAGGGATAGGTGACGTTGTCAATGTAAATGTACTTGTTTCAAGTTTTTTCACACCAGAGATGGTACTTTTTGGGATTACATACGATATATACCGAGATTCGTTTCCCAACATTTATAACAAATAAGATTGAAGGAAGAATGCTTACAGTTCTTATGGTAACACGATGCTCCGCAGTTTATTATAGCAAATGCATTCATGACTGTAAGGTACAATGCTTATTGCCGTACGTTGGAGTTACGAAACGCACAAATGCTTCTCGCATCTTACGCGCAGCTGACGTTGCATAGAATCCTTTCTCGTGGCACAGGAGAGAAACGGCAGCAGCAGCAGCAGCATATTCACGATGGAAACGGGATGACGGGAGATACGCGCACGCTATTTCTAGGAACCCATTTTTCTCTCCTTCTTTCTCCTGTCTCGTATTCCGTCTTGCTCGCACGTCCGCTGATTTTGCGCTGGTACTTGCTGCGAATCCTCGCACGCACGCACGATTCACGCATCTCTTGGTATCCTGACCGAAGGAGGAAGAGAAGGACGGTGCTCTCGGCGCCGAAGAGTAGGCATCAGCACGATCGCTGCGAGATCAGCCAGACACCGGAGAGAGGAGTCGAGCGAGTGAACTGACGTGCGTGTGTGTCAGAGTCTGTGGGAATAAGTGGCAAACATTACTGCGTTTCTTGCCGAGGGCTCCACGATTTTTCATTCTCTAAGATACGCAGCTTCTCTATCTATTCTCTTCTGGTACACTCAGTAATACGTGTCTAGGAGTGTAGTTTGAATATAATCTCGTCTGAACAAAGCTATATTAACATATAAGTAGGTAACATCGTTGCGTCACAACCAACTTGGAAGAAACGATTTATGAAAATGATTGTAGGATTAACGGTGAACACGCTGGTCTTTCTCATAATCGGTGTTGAGCGAGGGATAAAACTTTCCAAATTTCGGATCATCCCGGCCTGTTGGCAATCTCCTGACTCTCCTGATCGTGCGATTCTCAACTGACGCTAATATTCTCCCTTAGTTTATCTTTTAGTTATAAACATAGACGCAAGGACCAGCTATTAATTGTCGTAAATTTTCTTCTCTCAGTGTGGAGTACAATTTTATCTTTTAAATAAACAATAATATCGAAAAAATGAAACATCTTCCACAATTTTTTATATTCTGGGAAAATCTTCAGATCATGTGAAAGAATGTTTACACGATCAAAATACCGTGACGAAAAATCGATCGCGTGATATATTATATTTGATGTAATTTCTTTTTTACAGATAAAAAAAAGACAATTTTTATTTTAATTCTAATCAGCGGATAATCCAGTCTCCCTTAAAAATGTAAGAGTCCCTCATGATTCATCTAGAAAATTAAACAGTCGAACAGTCAAAGAGTCGGAGTACAAGGAATACTTATGGCAGAAGAGAAAATGGCCGGAAATAATGATTTTCTCTGAACGTTGTTTACGGAGTTATTGTTACGCTCATCTATGTACTCGTATAGCTCATTGCGCTGGTGCCATTGTCGGAACTCCGGATTAACGTTTTGCGGTCGAGTCTGCGGTGAATATGTTGCAAGCATCCAAGATCAGCAATTAATTTTCCTCAGCGGCGTCCGGCAGGTCGAATTCTTGACCGTTTTCCGCGTGAGCTCATGGGAAAAAGAGCAGCTTGAAACAGATGCACGACCTTCGCGCTTTCAAATCCCATACACGAAGAAGATGGAGAATTCTCGAGACAAGGAAACTCATAGAATCCGAATCGTTCCCAGTCGGTTCTTTACAATGTTGCAGAGGGAATTACTATCGTTCGAACGAAGGTAATCGAAAATTGAAATACACCGAGTGTAATGGTAACCTTTGCGAGCTCGGCGGTACTTATATATCTACTTTATGCATCGTACGCATCGTATACTTATAGCGGAATAAAATCATACACTGGATATAACAAGTGCAGGCGTTCAGTAAAAATTACGTAATGAGAATAAACGCTGTGACACTCGTGTTTCGTGCCAATTAAATAAAAAACTTCCCGTTTCCGAGAGAGAGACACTGTATCGTAGAGAAAGAGACAGAGGGAGAGAGCGATACGAGGACAAAACTTGTGTCCCGTTATCAACTTGATCGCGATAAGTTTTTAAGGAAAACTTGCATATACTTTTTTAAATTTTATTATTTAGTCGTATAGTTTGTATTTTTTATTGCGCGATATTGTCTTGCTTTGTTAGATTACATCGCACTCGTGTACGATCTGTAGTGTCCGCGTAATAAGGTTCCAGCACGACATTGAAAGCCAACCAGAACGATGAATCAATTGGTTTATTTATATATCGCACTTTGCGATTTTGTAACTTTCATTTTTTAAAAAGAAATTGTTAGCGGTAACGCTCGAGGAAGAAAATGTCAAAGGAGCGAAATAGTAAACCGCTAAAGACGTCGATTATCGTGCGTGAAAGAAACTCGCTTCCGAGTTTGTCAGTTAGAAAGAGATAGACGCAGAAAATATTATATTTATTCTAGTAACCTCAAAAGTTAGACAGTGGATAATCATTAAATTTAGCTGTAAAATGTGATAAATTGGTAAAATTGGTAAAAATCGGTAAAATTGCTGTATTCCATCGTTGTCGATTACTTTTCACACTTTTCCACGTAATATTACATAACGTTCGATGTATTTCGTTCAAAAAAACTAGCACGTAAAATAAATTTAAAAAATTCAATGTACTTTTTGTTCAAACTAGCGGAGTTACAACTGGATTCAACAGAAACTCGTTTAGGTAAAGATATATTTAAGTGGAAGTATTTAAAGAAATATTTCGTCAATTTCATGTCAAGAACCAAACGACCTGTGCCTTTCGAGGTACGAATTTCCTAAAATTGAGAAATCGTGTACATATATCCGTATAATAAACTGAGAAGAGAGATGGGTTTGCGGAACAAAATCTTGCGGAAACGGACTGTCAAATAAATAGTTGGTCAATGCATCAACATTTTTGTTAATCTCAAACGCGTGTTGATCCGCTGAACCGAATGACCGTTGAAGAAAGAAAAAAACTTTATTGATTTTATGAAATATTTATTTGATAGTTCGTATCCTTAGCTTAGTCGAACCAATATCTTTTCTACGTGTGGAGTATCGAGCGAAATTTGTATTTGTATTTTTCTACTATCTACATGCACTCGCATAAGAATAATAAGCATAAGGTACCGTTGTGATAAGATTAAAACTTGATTCACACGCGAAAGAGAAACATATGTGAAAGCAGAGATTACGGAGATGTTGTTGTAGGCAAAATCATGGCATATCGGTGTCGATAGTTGAGGAGATTTAAAAAGTTGAACCATGTTTATTAAGTTTGATCTTAAGAAAAAGCGATCGGTTCGGCGCGCGGCGTCCATTCTCGAAATAGCTTCCGCCGAGGGCGAAGTAAGAAGGAGAAGAAGCAGCGGGGCAAGAGGGAACGGGCGGGGTTGGAGGTCTTCGGGTTTCATCTTACGGCTTACGAGGATCTCTTCTTGCTACTGTGCTACGGCTACCGGTAGCACACATTCAACGTACAGCGAACACCTTGGTAGCAGAAGCACCAACACCAGTGGTAGTAACAGTAGTAGCGGAGCAAGCGAAGAGGAGGTTTCTGAAAAGTGGCATCGCATTACACCTCCCGCGTTCTCCACGTGTTTATATCGCGTACCGAACGTAGAGCGTGTCTCGCGTATGAGAATTGCACGACTAAGAGACAAAGACGAGACGAGAAACGCGTGACTCACCGAGATGTTTCTCGCTCGTCTGACCGATGTGCATCACGATGGACCCGAATGGAACGCGAATAAAGGTCATCCTTTATCTTTGACCCACCGCGTTTTTCCACCCCCGTATACACCTCGTACCATGTACAACGGTGGATTCCTTTCGTAACTTTAATAATAGAAAATAAAGGAAAAAAAAAACACGAGAATAATACAAATACGCGTGATAAAAACTTGAGTTGGTATCAGCCTGTAAAATTGTTGAATGATGCAGGAAAAATAAAATAACGTCACGATCCGCAATTAAAAATCCACAGGACTTCCATGCAAAATTAAATTCTATGTCGATTTATTTGACTTTCGAAGAAATCTATTTCAAGGCTATAAAAATATTTTTTAACCGAGCCGATGGGCTGTATGTTACGGGAGCATCCATGCCGTGCATCCAATAACCGTTTCGCTTGTTACTATATAGTAGCCTTGACGACGGGGTGAGCACACAAGCGGACTTACAGTACCGCGAGATCCAGGCGTGGAGAGTCGCGGTCAGTCTTAAAACTCGGCGCCGTATAACCAGCATGCGGATCCACTTACGCCTCCGAGATTGTTTATAGCGTGCGTGTCATAGGTCAGCGCTTTCTGTGCTCGGTTGAGCGAAGAACTGAAAGAACGGTGGGCTGACTATATGGGTCCACCGCATCGCTGACCGTCCATACCGCACGATCGAGTCGCCGGTACAGCAGCAGCTGCACCATCACGATCGTCCTGACACACGTACGATTTTTCAGCGTTTTACGTACTGTACAGTGCCCTCTTCGGTGAACTATATAGCGCAATACGTGACGCTGACTTAACATTACTGTCGTCGAGTCGAACGAGAAAAATTTGCTGCCAGGACTGTAGTAAAATCTCCGAGTACCGCTCCACTGGAGGTCCGATAAATAATTGTCAATGGACTTGCCATTACTCTCGATCCTCTCAATTCAGAGAATTTATTCAAACTTCGTACTCGAGCCTATGAGTTTGACATATCATTCTTACCGATCCCAGCAATTTTCAATCACGAATATCAATAAAAAAATACGATAAATGCTGTTCGTATAACGGATTCATGTTTTTTTTTTTTTTTTTTTTTTACCTCAATAATTGAAGGCTTTCAAGGTAGAATAACGTACCAATTGAGTTACAAAATTACAGAATCCGTATTTTCTAAAGAAATGTATTTATTATTTTTATCTTTTTGCCAGTTTTTCCCGTTGCTTATCTTTTTCCCCACTTGGTTCACCGTCTGGGGTGGAAACGAGGAAATTATGCGTTTGATGTTTACGATAAGACCACAAGTTCTCGTTATTGATGATTGTTACATAAAATAAAGACAGTTTTATGGCTAATCGCGAGTGAATTGCAGCGAGAGTGTTTGTATTGATTTATTACTGTTGATTAAATCGCTAAGAATTTAGTTATAATATTTCTATAAAAATATAAAAATTGTGAAAATTGTACCGAAAAATGGAATTGTTTTCATACAAACAAACATTTTTAATATTGTTTGTTCTATAGTTTCCATCAGGTAACTATAACAGCAACCCGAAAACAGGTTTGTTTGAATCGGAACAAAGTTGTAGGTGAATTGCGCTCCGTGAGGTCTGATTTTTTGTTAATGGCATTTTTAACAACGATTAAGCGTAGGACATTTCTTTCGAGATCTCCAGGGTGAAGCTATCTATTAATTTGAAAACTGTTAATATAATTATGGTAGAGTATTTATTAACATTTGCTTCGCGTAAAAGATGTAGAATATTGCAGAGTCTCGTCGAATAGACTTCACAGAGCTTGATCCAGCGAGTATAACAAAGTTTTACGAATGAAAAATGCTCCATTCCAATAATCGTACGACATATCATTTCCATATTAATCAACAGACTGAATAAAAAAAAATACAACGATACACCAAATATTAATTTTCTTTCCGACTCTAGCCCCCTTAAATACGCGTACTTCGAGTACTCGATACTTACAATAATTCGCATTTTTAATGTTGCTCTCTGTCTCGAAAAGTTAACGTACGCGCTACTTCTTATCGATATAAATAATACAAATCTTTTCAATAAAGAAATAAGAGACCGCGTTGCGTACATAGACCCATAGAACCTTCACACGTCGTATAATATACGCAGACTGTGCTTACTCCATACGAGATACCGCATCGGAGACTCCAGCGATGTGCGATTAAACAGGATACCTACCAGGAAGTGGCGTACTATGCGCTGGATGCGGAAAATGCGTGCCGCTGTCTCAGCACTTCTAATTAGTGACATCTGCAGTCCGTGCGCTAATCGTCCTACGTTTTACACAAACAGCGTAGCTATACCTACTAATACAGCTTGTACATTAGGTATATATAGCAAGTACATAGATATACTCACACCGTGAGAGCCCGGGAGCTCTCGTGGCACCGAGTCTCGCTCGGATTTCTCTCGTAGTCCAGCAGCGGGAAGCACAGGCATCAGCGCACAAGCTCTCGCGGGTCTTGCTGATTGCGTTCGCGTCTATAATAGAGATTTTAATTCCTGGTAGCAACCCATTTATTAGAGTCTCGCGATGCGTCACGTGCTGCCTTTGCCGCCACCGCCATCAGCGGTGTCTCTCGAGTTTGGCCGCGGTGCACTCGGCCGTTTCTACTTTCCGTCACAATTTTGCAATACACAGTGCCGCGCTTCACTATAATTTCCATACTATGTTGTACTCGGAGCGATAGCGACGGTGGATGGACACAGAGACAAAACAGAGAAGAGTTCAACGAAGGTAATAAAGAATTTTTTCAAGTACGAAACACGGAAATAAAACGATAATAAAAATAAGAGGGAGTGTCGAAAGACAAGTAACGGTGCGAGGATCTATTAGACGGTTCGACAGACGCGGTCGCGTAGCAATAATGTATTCACCTCGAAAAAACTCTTAGACTATGGACACAGCTCTCGTTCTATACTTCGCATCGTGCATTTTTGTGCTTTTACGAAAATCGTTAGCCCTCGAGGCTTGTACTCGGACGCGGGTATAGCAGGCGTTCGGTCGACGACCGGGTGCATCGTAAAATTACACGAGAGTGCATGCCCAGGGTGTCACGCGTGGCGCCTCTTTATCGCTACCGTATACCGACTCAAGGAGTACACTTTTGGTACGAAAAAAAAAAAAAATCCACCTTGGTTGCTACCTATGCTTTCGATCGTTTACGATTCGTTGCTTTTTTTTATTTTTCTCAATTAGGGCTCCGATTTTATGCCAAATGTATACGTTGGAACCGTAAATGGATATGTAAATTTATGGAACCGCAATGAGTTGGTCCTTCAGTTTCGTGAATGACAGTAATTTCCTTGACTTTCGGTTACAATGTTGGGTAGATTGAGTGGATTGAGGTACTCACGACTACTGCATACCGAGCACGTAACACGCAATTTTTATGCGCCATCTCATCGCCTTTTGGAATCGTTCGTCGTTGCACAAGATTCGAGGCATCGTCGTCACTTTGTCTTTCTAGAATGATTTGTCGGCAATTTTTCACTCATCGATTCTATGTTATTCCGGCCAATGTCTACATTTTATTGTACAACTTTAAAAGCTGTAGATTCATTGGAAACAACTTCTTATTATAAACCCTTCAATTTACTTACATTTATTTATTAAATATAACATTTGTAACAATCGTAAAAGTGTTATCGATTGTCTCGCGATAAATCATCACACGGAATACATCTCAACAATTATCATTCGATTACCAGGATTTTTATTTTCCTTCGTAGAGGAAAGTTTGTTTTTATAATAAGATTTAAAATGTTTGAAAATGTCCAAAAATGATACTTATAAAATATATCTGGATATATGTGCGTGTGTGTGAGAGTGCGTGCGTGCGTGCGTAAACCTCCTATAACTTGATACAGCCATACGCTATCAAGCTTAAATGTATCACTTAGGTAAGAGGGGTCGATCCTCTTTGTTTGTTTCAATTTTCAACAAAATGCTCGCAGTAGTTACGATTTCGCGCATTTTTAAATTTCATTAGAAATATATGTATGCTGTAGATCTTTCAATTGTTGTTCTACCGAGATACATAATTATTCACGAATCAACTGGTACGAACAGATGATTGGTATTAAAACTTATTGACTAATCGACAAACTCTAATTACCTTTAATTGACTAAAATGCTGCAATTAAAAAGATAATTAAAGTAACAATGGAAAAGTTAATGTAAATATAAAAATAGTTTATCAACGTATACTCATAAGGGTTTGAAAAAAAAGTGAAATATATTGTTTATAATGTCGCTCTTGTAAACATATTCTCATTAAGAAAGAACGATTATTATCTTGGCAACAAATTTTATATTTCTATTAACTTTTTTCATTGTTATCGTAATTCAATTGGCTGCGATACTGCAACGAAAAAGGTTGCAATTAGTCGAAATAACAATGTAAAAAGTTAATGCACGCGTAAACAATAGTAACAAGTATAAAAATAACAGTTGTCACTCGATTGTTGTCAGGATCAGTAAGATTGCGTGGGTAGAACGATGATATTTCCTATGTACGGAGCCACATAATATACAGAATATGTCGATATGCGGTGCACATAAATAATTGCAACATCGTCGGGTCGAAGGAAGAATGGGAGTTCGAGCTTGGCAAGAATGCTCGCGCGCACACGTTCGTATATAAGCGGTGCTCGTGGTATAGTGCTTACCGTGGAAGAAGAGTAAATGAATTGCTGGGCGCTGTGAATGCGAGAAAGAGGTAAAGAGACGGAGAGAAACAGAGGTGGGTAACGCGCACGAAGCGTATCCGCGGAACATGCAATACCACGCGTATTAAAAGTCGGCTAATTTAAAATCGAGCGAAGATCTGCGGGTTGGAATCGAGAGGGAACCCGCGAGCGCGCAAATCCACCGGCACTGGCCCTAGCTGACTCACGATCTCTCGAGCAATGGCGTAAATAACGGTGGGCTTCGACATATACCGCTATTAAATATACAATAATTACTTCGATCGATTTACAAATGCGTCAAAAACATTTTTGATGATAAAATATGTTCATAAATTGTGCTTTATTTAATTTATTAAAACCTTTATTTATTTAATGGACGGAGGTGAACTCGTTAGTTTATCCTGTATGAACTATTTTTATAGTTAAACTAATGAAAAGTAGTTACGGTAAATTAAAAAATAATCGAATGGACCAATCAACGATATAGTTATCACTTTTAATTATTACCAGTATTATTTGTTCTCTCATTGTATAACAATACGTATAGGGAATGAAATATAAGTGACGAAACAATCGTGAAATACGAATACATAGATGAAGAGTTTAACTGATTTAATAAAAATGTCAAGTAATCGTACTAAGGAATAAACATAATTTGCATCAGAAACAAATGCGAAAATGATAAATGCGTCAAAAATGATTTAGATTATGACGAGCCAATATATTAATCACGATAAAATATTAAATTGATCGCTTCTGACATCGAGTTTGGCATTAATCGGTTAAACGTTATGTAAAATTAATTATAACTGACGTGTGTTTAGATAGGCTAAGAAGTGAAACTGTTTTATCCTCGTTATTAATTTAATTGCGATTGAGGTAGCAACGAGTATAGTGTTAGAACGTACCCCATCACCGTGAGAATTTCGTGTAAACGTTGAGACTGTATCCGAACGATGAGAAGCAAGAGGAGATTGGGGAGGACGGGAGATACGAAGAATGCTCGCTATGGTTGCTCTGGATGCGCATGATTCGCAGCGATCGAAGACGCCGCAAGAAACACCGTGTACTTTCTTGCGAGAATCCACGCGCGAGAGACGAGAGAGAGACAAAGAGCGAGAGAGAAAGAAACCGAGTGACAGAGAGAAAAAGAGGAAAGGGGTTTCGAAGCAAGAGTGCGGGTGTAGGATATGTATCGTACGAGCCTGAGGCATTCCATCGGTTAAGCACAATCACGATATTTACACTCGATAATTATTCCATAATTTACCTACGGGAAAATGATAGCAATGTATAAACGAGGAACCGAACCACGGTATGGGAGGGAATGCGGAAACGAGGATATCCCGCGTTATTTGCGCTATCGAAACGATATCGACCCCTTCTCACTCGATAAATTTATTTATTATACAAATATATATTGTATACTTTGCGGTAGTTAACCAACCGACTGAACCGCCCATGAAATAATGGTACACAAATTTCTTATTACAGAAATTGTGGATCGGTTAAATAGCCTACAATTACGTTAATTACACGATGCGTACAAAATAAATAATTGTTTAAACGAACTCTTTTGATATTTTGCGAAATATTTCATTCAACTTGGATCAACGACCAACGATTAAAATCACAATGGAAATAAAATATAATTAAAAAATATATTTACTATTCAAATATTATTAATATTTCGTAAGAAAGTATATTCTTCGTATAACTTTAAGATATTTTTTACATACATTATGAATCATATTAATAAATATATTTTTTATATATTTTTAATAAATATATTTTTTATATATTTTTCACGTTATATCCTACAGATATATTTCAAAATATATGCGATAAGTGCAATTTTTAGATACACGATCGAACTACAATTGATTTTCAACCTCTCGAGTACCAAATACTTTGCGTTGACAATGAACAATCTTTAATCTTCTTTTGTTATACTAACAATGCGGTTTGGAATGAAAAGCAGAAACGAGGGTCGCAACGATATCGCTCTCTTCTCACTCGATAAACTTATTTATTGTACGAATATCTTGCATAATTTGCGGTAGCTAATCAACCGACTGAATCGCCCACGTAATAATATACACAAATTCCTTGTTACAGAAATTGTGTATCGGTTAAATGGCCTAGAATTATGCTGATTACACGAAGCGTGTAAAATAAATAATCGTTTAAACGAATCCTTTGGGTCGTTTGCAAAATATTTTATTCAACTGGCATCAACGATCAACGAGTTAAGGATTAAAGTCACAATGAAAAATATATCAAAAATTTAAACATTATTAATATTTCGTGAAAAAGTATATTCTTCGTGCAACTTATATATATTTATTACATACATTATGAAATATATGCAAAAATATAATTTTTATATATTTTTCAGGATACGTCCGTCAAAATATATGCGATAAATAAAATTTTTAGATACACGATCGAGCTACAATTGATTTTTAAACCCCTCGAGTACCAAAAACTTTGACAATGAAAAATCTTTAATCGTCATTTGTCATACAAACAATACGATCAGGGATAATTGATTCCTTCTTTCACCATCAAAAAATGACCACAAGGTAGACTTTTTTAAACAAACTTAGAAATTCGGAGAATAAGCTGAAATATCGCTACTGTCGAGAGACTGCGCACGGCACTGTTAATTGAGGATTTTAACCATAGGAATTAAAAGCGAAAAATACTCGAAATTTAAACGAGAAATAATATAACGGGGATACAAATATCATGTTAACGTTTCATTGAGTTTGCGTATATTTTGTGTCCTTGATAAATTTTAATTCCTCATAGATTTAGCCCATTTCACGAATGATCTTACGATAGCGCAAGTAGCTTCGTAGCTCGTATCTCGCGAGTAACTTGGGCACGGAGAACGAAGAGAAAACCGAGCGAGCATCGACGAATCACCATAAATCACGAAGCTGGTAAATCGATAGTTGAACCTACCACGGGGCACTGTGCCCTTCTATGCCTCTCTCCATTAACCATCTTGTAGTAATAGAGCCGTAGTATTGCTAACGTTATTGGTGTCCTCTTAATAACAAACTCCAAGACCTTGCGCTCGAGCTCAATAACAGAGAAGGATGTTGAGTTATGGTGGCGGCAGTGAGGAGTCAGGCTCTGACTCCGCTTTACCACCAACGAGCTGTGTTAAGATCCGCTACGTTCTTTTCCAACCTTTTATCCCGCTCATTTCTCTTCTGTCTTTCTCGCTCGATTAACGCCTCGTGTGCTCGCAGCGGTGAACCGACGTGTGATCTCTGCTCCATTTTATAGTAATAATCAAACACTTTCCGTGCCCTTCGTGACTCCCCTTGATTTGCAACGTCACGGTGATTTATGCATTATTTTCTTCTTTCTTGTCTGATTACTGTCAATGATAGCGAGCTAATTCATTGACGCGCATAGAAGGAGGGAGGGGTGGAGGGAGGGACGTTTGAATCGAGTCAAATAAATGGGGAAGGTTGATGCGCAAAGGAGGGTGGAAAATGCGGGTAACGAGAATCCTCTTGAAAATTACATCGCTACCAACACGAGCTTCGACTACCGTTTTCCCTCTCTTTTCCTGTAGCACGTTCGTTAATTCGGTAATCCAAAATTCGTCATACAATAATACAATTGACATTCGTGGAAATACCGGTGGCGGCCCTGCGGGGAAACAGAGCTATTTAATGTCACGCTAAATAGTCACGAGTCGTACCAAACTACTCATTGGACTAAACGCGTTACGGATTTTTAATGAGCCTCTGCTCTGAAATACGGGAGGCAAAAGGGATGAACGTTAAAAGGGGAAGCGAAGCGGTGAATAATTATAGTCGTATTATCACAGAATAATTGTTGGTTAGACAAAAATCCCGGACTAAATCTGCAATGTGCCGAAGACTCTTAAAAATATCTTAACAAGAATACAAAGAATACATCGAATTTTCGAATTTGTCATTAAAGATCCAGTGTTGTCACGAAGGGTTAAATTCAATTGAATAGAAACTCATCATTTTTTCACAATCGCTCCGTCATACAAGTGGATACAGTCGCGTAGCTGTTAACTATACAGAAATCTTTCATTGCCCTTGGTGATTACATTTATACAAAATATTAATAGAAAAAAAAACTAACCCCTAAAAACAGAGTTTTTCGTAAAAATATGACGATTACCGTGCAACAACTTTAATTACGTGAACGGTATGGTTTACGGTCGCACGAGTATTTTATCAGAAATTCTATCAATGGTCAAACCATTTTGTCACGCGTTCTTTCAAATTATTTTTGATACGCGAACGATACCGATTGATTTTTCTTGACTATTTTAATTCTTGTATTGGTAGCAAATCGAAATATCGAGGACAGATGGAAACAGCCCGAATACACCGTACAGAGAACGCACAAAGGAGTACAATCGCAATATCGTTGAACCATCGTAAACTGTTTCGCGATCAAAATTTCGTATCAATTTCAGTTCCATCCCTTGTCCTGTATTGTTGGATATAGTATAAAAGTAATACCAGATACACACGCTATTGCATTGTGGGTACAATATATCGTATGAGTATGAGACAGAGAGAAAAATTCATTCGTCAAGTAGAGGAGAACGCTAGAGAGAGATAGAAATCTTTGCGGTTTTGAGGTTCCGAACGATCCCAGCACTGGGACACCGCGAGCTTGATGCTTCCGTGCGTGTAAACCGCGTTGATCGTATATACTCTGCATATATGGTTCTGTGTCATTGAAATCTACCGATTTGCAGAGAACGTAGCCAAGTCACAAAATGGAGAAAAGTATCGACTTTGAAAATCCGAGCACAGATAGCAATTTCTCCATTTACACGATCTTTCCCACAATTGTTCTTGGCTAGTTTCTAATTCTTCCTACTTACTACCATAGCACAAGAAAAATCTTTGTCAATATTAAAAAAGAGGAAAAAAATGAAATAGCTAAGTAACAACGCGTTGAAATCGTTGAGTCTCGAATGAATCAGAAATGCTGATACGAGCCGGCGAGAGTCGAGCGTGCGGGGGTCAAGATCGATACGATCGAATCGTCACGATCCGTCGGTTCGAAATCCGGTCTCTCCACGCGAAGAAGAAAGCGCGCGACCGAACCATAAGCAATCGACGATGAAAAGAGAAGCGAGATAAACACAGTGAGAGAATGAGTCGAATAGTGGTAGAAGACATAAAGACGTCACGTCGGATCACGTCGATCTCTCTCTCTCTCTCTCTCTCTCTCTCTCTCTCTCTCTCTCTCTCTCTCTCTCTCTCTCTCTCTCTCTCTCTCTCTCTCTCTCTCTTTCTCCTCTCTCTTCCTCCTTTGCGTAAAGACTCGAAGAAAGGATTTGCCACCGAGAGAAGCAGAGCTATCCTCGCGCTGAAAGTCTCGACTTGTACAACAGCATTCGTTCCTCGCTGCGTGCAATGCGAAACGTGACAGTACCCGCCCTCCCTTCGTCCGCCCTCTTAACAATACCCTCGCCCTCTACCGCCGCTGCGCTTCCATTCTCTCCTTCACCGCTTCTTTTCGAGCTTCCACACGCTTCACCAACGTTCATTCCTCTGGATCTTCCACCCTTGTTGCACCGGCTTTCTCCTCTATCAGACTCGTATCTTTCCTTCTTTTCGTTCGCTGTCGGTTTTATTATTTTTTTCCCCAACTTTTCCCTCATATATTTATCCCACATCGCTATTACCGCATCTTCGGTTTCACACCATACGCGCGTGTATGTATCGCGAAACATGTACGCCCTCTTCAACTTCAACTTGATTGTCGTTTTTCTTCATCGTCCAACTTCTAGGTTGTTTTTGCGTATCCCCTGGGATCCTCTTTACTGTCGGCTGTCGTAATATCCTTTATTTGCTTTCTGCTTCGGTGCACTACCGCTACTCCGGATTTAGCCCTACCGCGTCTTCCCTCTCACCAATCGCCCTCGACTCTGCTTCTTCTTGCGCTTCTTCGTTATTTTCTTACCCTTTTTCAATCTTGTAGTTTGTTTTTTCTTTTCAAATATCTAATCGGTTCTGGTATATAATGTTTATCGTATGATAGCCACTCTTCAAGATGCGTCAGACTCGTGTTGAAGTACCGGTAGAAGAAAAGAAGCAGCAAAGAATAAGAAAAAGGAGCGCAGCGTGCGAACTTGATTTTTTTTTCTTTCGATATACCATGCGTACGTGAATCATTTTTCAATACCCCCGTAAGAGATAGTGGAACGAGCGAACGTGACGTCGACTAACAACGAAAATATAAATTGAAAATAAGAATATTTGAGCATCGAGAAAGGGAAACAACGAATTAACCGATCAATCCATAAAATCGATTTATCGTTAAAATAATAATGTTCATTTTCGAAATTGTTAAATCTCCATTAATTCAATAATGGAAGCAGCAGCAGCCGAATTTAGTTACAATTGAATTATCATAATGAGATATGCTCGTCGTCTCTTTACAAATTCTCCGATACCAACGACTTGTGACCTTGTTCGATAATGCGTCGACAAATTTGATATGACATTCGGTAAAGTTTTATTGGATTGTGGATATCGCGTTGAAGGGCTTATGCATAATCACTCTAGTTATTTAGCGACGAGCCAAAAGTTATTCGATAGTTGTGCGAAAACCAACGAATTTTACGAGCATTTTATGTCTCGAAAGTGAAGTTCAAGGCATCTTTATCCTTATATTTACAGCAGCAATTTCGCTCCAATGTCCAAGTGGTATACTTTGATCATAGAATCGGTACACGAAGAATACGAGCGGTCGTCAACGACCCCTACGTTTGGACCACCCTGTAAGATGCGAGCATGAGCGAGACGTATGATGGCGACCTCTCTCCGCTTCGCTATCTTACCTCACGATCCTGATCACGATCACGCACGCACGCGGAACCGCCCACTGCGTCCGCACGACTTTTTCTTCTTCTTCTTCTTCTTCTTCTCTGCTTTCAACATTCCGTCTCATTCTCCAGAGCACTCTATGGATTCGTTCAAGCTCGTCGTCCCTCGAGTCTTTTTCTTTTGGCTCCTCTTCTTCTTCTTACTCCCATGGTTCACGTACAGAGAGTCTTTTCGTCCGTGCACGGACGCACGTGCGTGCGAAGAAAAGCAAAAATTAAGGATAACCACAAGAGAACGATATAGTGGCAAGAGAGATTCGAAGCGCAAGAGTGCGGCTACGAGTGCCGTGTGCAGCGCGTTCGTCGTACGTGACCCTTGGTAATACTGTAGCACACTTTGATAATCACGCACTCGACCTCTCCTCGATGATGTTGAAACGTAATCGATAAATTGCCCTCCTTCGTCTTTCTACCTGCCAGCACTCTCGATGCGACTCTCGGTAATCTTGTATTGCTCGAAGCCTCACCGTGTACTTGAAAATAAGTTCTCTCGATCTCTCGTACCTTTTTTTATCTTCACTTATTTTCCTTGTTTCTCTCTCCTTTTTTTTTTTTTTTTAGTATGCAACTTATTCTTGAATTTGCTCGATATACTATATAGGTAATTAGGTAACCCTCGATCATGCCGCATCGCTACGTTACTTGCACCACACGACGCGTACGATACTCGTAGTGGGCAGTCTAGTTGATAGTTGATACTTTAATATTCATAAACGTGTCTCCTGTATTAAACTACATAAACAGAAGGTAAGAGTACAAGACACGCCTCCGTACATTACTTATTCCAGATTCTAATTCCACCACGTTTATATATCAACAGCACAGAGATTACCAATCGTTCCATCCTTCTCGTGTTTTACGCGTGGATATTTTTTTCTTCTTTCTCATCGCTACATCCGTGTGGTACTCTCGAAGAGAATCAGAAGGGTTCTCGGTACGGTGTAGGAGTGAATATACGATGGCACTTTACTTACCGCGGAGCATTCAACGATTCCTACGCGTTACCGAGATAGTGCGTAGATCGTAGATAGATAGAGTCGAGCGATAGCTGTAGCCACATTTATACTCTCGAGGTATATCGTTGTATGTACTCCGTCCAACTATTACCTACGCTAACCGAAAGGAAACGATAGAAACCTGTATTCGCGCTATTTCTCCTTTGCCCCTTAAGCCCTCTGAGTACTTAGCTGTGTACACGCATACGCAAACCGACGTATATTTATCTATCTATGTAAATAAATACATGTACGTTTACACGTATATCCCTAAGATGGTGCATCGTCTGTTACTTTCAGTGGCCTAACGGTCGCACGAGTATTTCTTTTCGTCAGTGTCTTGGAACATTAAGCGTGTAGAGATATTCTGTACGTACGATATACGCGTATTGCCCGACGGGAACGGAGCAGAAGCGACGATACGTTCTGAAACCTTAGGATGCGTAGGCGGAATTACTCGATGTTACTCTCAACTGACTATCGGATTAACATTGATAAGAGAATCTTTTACGCACGCGCCCTTCCTAACGATCATCCGACCAATCTCGAATCTATATATTTTAGTTTTGTACATAATTCGGGATCACTTGCTCGTATTTTGAGATTCAACGATGGGATTTCTCATCGGATTTTATACTTAAATCTTGAATCAAGGTAAAGGTCCTTGGAACTGACCAGGAATCGGTAACTGAACTGGTCGTGTTAGGATCAATATACGTAGTATAAATAATAAAGTAATACTATTAAAATCTCTTTAAGGATATCTATACCGAAAGGAATATCTCCTTGATTACGTTGAAACTCCGCTAAACGGTAGAAAAAAGGACGCTTAATTAATAAATATGGATCGAAATTTACGTAGTTTTACGTAAAAACGTGCTCAAAGCGGTTAACAACGATAGAATATAACGATTTACTCAGCAATTTTCTAATCCTTCCGGATAAAAAATTAATAGAACGAAAAGGATACTTTATGACAAATTGTCCCCAAATCTGATGATCATTCACGATCTAGCTTTTGAGGTTAATAGAATAAACGAAAGACTGTTGACATCTATCTCTTTTTAGGTCTCTCGCGCTCAAGCGTTAGTTTTTCTCTCTCCCTCTCCCAGTGACTAACGAATTCATCGAAGCTCCCTCTTCGGTTTTTCCAGCGCATTTCTCATAAGGAAATCCTTAAGGGGAGGCGAAACCTTCGTACGAACACATCAAATTTTCGGAACACACCTTTTAGTTCTACATCGAACGGAATTTAATGAAATTTAATCAATAGACTGCAAAAACGTGAACCTTTTGGGTGACAAACGTAGAATCGTTGAAATTCAAAATAAAAATTACAGATTAATTATCCAAAGTGACCTGTAATGGAAAAATTCGTAAAAAAATGTTTCGTTGTCGAAAACTTGAAAATTTTGCGTCTAAGCGTAAAAAATTGTTGTTTTTTTTTTTTTTTTTACTAAACATGCGACTACAGTTGCTCAGCAAAGGAAGCAACGTGCATAAAACGGAAATAGTTTTGAGACACGAATGAGATTGGAGATATTTTGAGTACCATACGTACAGCTGGTTGACGAGGACGAGGAGGTGGACGACGACGAAGACGACGACGGCAAGCAGTATGCTTCGACCTCGCCTCTGACCCCCGATTATGTCTCCGTGTACGTATTATGCGATTTACGTTGCTCCGGCGCCGTGAACAAGGTACTTGGTTTATGTGCAGTGCACGTCTCGCCTGTCTTTTACGTTATTCGCCATCGCGACGGGCTTACTCTCGACATTTCATCACTGATGATGGACTATGGGTCAGAAGGATAGCATCCGAGCGATGAGATTCTTCTGCGCTTGGATACAGGAACGCTGGGTGACCCTTGGTGCATACGAATGACATTCTTATTTTTCGCTAGTAGCGAGAGACATCTGTTGAAACGGCGAGCATGAGAATATCGAGGAAGTGTAAAAACTTTCTTTAATCTTGAGGTACGATGACAATTTTCTGTACACGGAGAGATAGGATTTCATTAATGTATTTGGCAACATAGGCAATCGCTGAAGTGAGTACTTCCCGTTTGATTCGCGAACTTGGAACGGGGCTCACAATTTATCCATGTGGTACTTTTCTTTTTCGATTTGTCGACGTGAGGTAAGCAGTAAAATTATTGTGATTTTATAGCAAAAACCCTACACTTTACCGTGTTCATTTGTACAGATAACGAAGGATACAATGATGCACGAATTACTGACAAGGATACCCATTGACCTTTCTTCGATTGGTGGGAGAAGCTAACCGTATTAAAAGTATATCTATATGTATCGGTAATTAATTGGTACACGGTTACCAACTAGGCGATTTGTCTTATGCAGCGTGTATCGAAAATTTTATGCGTTTATTACAATCATCATGAATGTGTAAGATGGATGTGTCAATGATAAACCAGCTGGTATAACGGTTGTCGATAGAGTGTGCTTCGATGACACCAAAATCTACAATATTATTATAACGTAACTGTCGATTGTGGTGTAAAAAAAAAAGTGTCTGTGTAAGCTTGCGAAGATCTACGAGGAGAGGTCTATAGATAGTTCACCAATTGGGATGATTGAAGACTGAAACGTAAATTTTGCGATTGCGATAAAAATGTACGAGTAGATTCAATGTGCATAGATCTATGTTAATTTTTTTTTTCACATAAAATCTAAAACAAAAAAATGTCTGGAGCACAATTGACAAAATTATGATAACACAACGATCGATTATGGTGTAAAAAATATTGCGTTAATGATAGTTGACCGTCTGGAGCGTCTATGGATATTTCATCGTCTGGGACAAATGGAAACTGAAATGTAGGTTTTACGATTATGATAAAAATGTAGATCCAGTCTACATAGTTCTACACAGATCGAATGTGCATTTATTTTCACAAAAATGAAGAACAAGTATACGTAGATCTATGCAGACTTTGATTACAATCGTCAAATTTACATTCGAGTCATCCAGTCATCAACCGATATATCAGTTATTGACATTGTTTAATTTGACTGCAGCAAAATTTACAATATTCTAACACGACGATCGATGATCGTGTAAGAGATATTGTGTCAATGCAAGCTTGCGTGAATCAACGAAGGCTCGTCTAGCATGCACGACGCATTCTCCGAGATGTTTTCGTTGATGCTCCCAACGAACGTGGTGACTCTGGGAAGACCTAAGATAGAAAGCACCGGTCACAAGGAATAGAGGAAAATCGTCTGGGGTACGCGCACTCGCTGTCAACTGTTTCTTTTATAGCGTGGATCTAGTTTAGTTAACCCGGCGCTCTAAAGCATAAACCTCGCGGTCCCTTCGAACCGCACAGCGAGTGTCCCACCAACTTTTGCTCTCTTTCTCTCTCTCTCTCTCTCTCTCTCTCTCTCTCTCTCTCTCTCTCTCCCCCTCCCTCCTTCTCGAGGACGAGACACACGGCGCTTGTATATTTCCTTACGCCGCGCGCTTTGACCTCATCTGACCCACGAGGGCGCCTCTTCGTTGGGCGCTTAGCGGTCGCAACATCCACCATCACGCACACAGTCAATGTAGTATATTCTACGGTAGCATAAACGGTACAGCTATTGGCCACTTTAACTTATAACCGTAGATATATTCTAAACAACAGAGACGATTCTTGCGTTTGAGACATTTTTATTTACCCATTTATCTTTACCGCGGATCTTGAGTCACGTTTATTAATAAAAAAAATATTGATAATCAAACTTTGGAAATGGGTATGATAAAAAATATTTTTTAAGTCGTATGCTAACGAACCGAGCGACATTTGAGAGTTGGAAAGATAATTTTTTCTCGTGGCTACAGAGATGAATTTTTATATATTTTATTGAAAAATTGACTTTTATTTCCATCGAATTGTTCGTTGATAAGAATAAAAGAAAACTACCGAATGGCATGTTAAAAATTTCATGGAAACAAATAATTATCGTTCCAAAAGGGTTAAATGGCCAATAACAGGACGTTTGATATCTGACCGTGTGGGTGCCACAGTGTCGAGAACAGATCGAAAAGGCTATAGAAGCAACGAGAAACAAACAGAGACGAAAGCGCGAGGCAGAGAATGGCATTGCCTCGAAGGCAGCAAGAGTAGAATCAGGAGCCTCTCTACCGGACAAGCGCGCAGAACGCGTTGCGAGGACGGGGTCATCCTCGGTTCATAATTATTGCCTCGTCGTCCTGCACCCACGCTCCTGGACGCTCCTGTTCTCTCTACCATCTAATTGGATACTCCAAGTGTAGAGAGCGGAGAGTCTCTCCCGTCCTCCTTCGCCTTTTCCTTCCTCCGTCGCATGCACGTTCCTCCGGTATATCGACGAAGCGAAGAAAGTCGACAACGACGAGGACGAGAGCACATGACCAAAGGACCGGAGGATACACGCGGCATCCATCCGTTACGCTACCAAGATTTTCGCGATCCTCAATCGATTTACGAGTTGCGATATTATTTCACGTTAGTTCGGTGAAAAGACTTGGCTCGTCGAGAGCGGCATGTCGACAGGGTGCGGAGAAGATAGGGGGAAGGGCGAGAGAACAGCGAGACATCGAAAGACACGAAAAATATCCCTGGTTACTCGTACCGATATCGTAAATTCAAAGGATCGTGCGTTTGTCTTTGTGTAATTATTCACTTTCTCGTCGGGGTAATAATTAACCGCAAGAGGATTATTGCTAATTGGGCTAAAGGTGTGTCGACTATGCTGATATCGTTATATATATATATATATATATATTTAATTACGAGCTGCCTATGGTGATGAAGCACGAGAAGGGTGGAAGAACGCGTAGACGAAGGGTCTGGTTTTTTTTTTATTCGTGTCGTACGTATAGATAAAATATAAAAGAATCTCACCCGGATGTTGGGCGTGCGGATCCTCGATCACTTCGCGAGGATCCAATGTGTATCTCGCTCAGCTTTGCTGTTTTACTTTGGTTGTCTGCCTTGCGCTCCCTTTGCCTACTCGCGCTACGGCGGTAGTACCAAGCTATGGTATAGGATAAATACACTCGCGTGGTAAGGTAACCTAAGGTACGAGTAGATCATTAGCCATGATTTGTTGTCGGGCAGGCTGCTCAATGACCTCCGCGGCCCGAGCGTGAACTCGCAGCCAGGCCGCAGAGGGAGTACAGAGAGAACGAGATCTCAGCCCCGATGATCTTGTACGGCTATAACAGCCATCGACTTTGCACATCAGGGAGAGAAAGAGAGACGGTTGCACGGAGAACCCGAGAGTCGAGAAGTCTCTCGCGTTCTTCTTTGCTCGTCCGGAGTATAAATTTCGACAAGTCGAATGAAAAAGAAAAATTGATCCTGCTCTCGATAGACCGTAGATAAGAAAACTATAATTAAGACGTTATTTCTACTGTTTATCATTTAAATGCTAAATAAAGTCTAATAAATGTTTCTTCTGGTCGTATTGACTATATATTTATATTTATATCGATATTTCCATGGTATCTCGATCAAATATTTAACATTGAGTATCATCCTTTTAATCCTTTCGGTAAAACATTTATTTTTCACAAAAACAACAACAACAACAACAAAAATGTAATTGCCCGTCCGATTCCGTTATATTACAGAGTAGAGAAAAAAAAATTTGTAAACATCTGTGAAATGTAAGTAAAATTAATTCACTCGGGACGCGAACTATAATTTATTTGTTAATTTTACATTGTTACAACTTGATTAGATACTCGGAGATGATTATCGAAATTTAAAAAAAAAAATAAGCTTAACTGCGATAATATTAATAAATGTGATTTGATTCATTGAAACTTGTTCATTTGAAAATCTTTTTTTCTTTTGTTATTCATTTCAATTAGTCGAACGAATAAAAATGTATATTCTGTTATCGATTTGTTGCGACAATTAAAACATTCATGTTGTAAATAATAATTTCTCATAAATAGAAAATAAATGTATCGGAGGTTTAACGAGACGTTGAGAGACGGATTTAGTTTATGATCGACAACCTCGATAAAAAACTTGGTTCGATCGCATTGTTGTACGCGTCGTTTCTACTGGAACGCGTAAAACGTAAGATAAACGGGAGAGGAGTCGAACAGACAAGAATGCAACGGCATTGCACCCGAGCCGAATGCCGGAAGTGCTAAGTATATGTTGTATAAGGCCAGTAATATATATATATATACACACGTATACTCACTATTGTATATAGCCACTATAGTTATATACATATATACATAATTACAGTCACCCTTGTAATGTGTAATGCTCTACAAACATAGTAATAGACACTTTTTTAGTGTATAATGCTCTACATACATAGCTATAGTCGCTATTGCAGTGTGTAACGCTAAATAGCTATAGTCACTATTTTAGTGTAGACATAATTAACTATAGTTACTATTGTAGTGTGTAATTATATATGATTAGCTATAGTCACTATTGCAGTGTGTAATACTAAATACCTATAGTCACTATTGCAGTGTGTAATACTAAATAGCTATAGTCACTATTGTAGTGTGCAATGCTATATAATTAGCTATAGTTACTATTGTAATGTGTAATGCTGTATACTTAACTATAGTCATTAATGTAGTATGTAATGCTCGACCTACATAACTATAATTATTATCGCAGTGTGTAGTGTTATATATATATAGTCATCATTGTAGTGTAAAATGGTCTACATACATAGCTATATTCACTATCATTATGTGTAATGCTATATATATATGTGTGTAGTCACTATTTAAGTGTGTAATACTCTATTTACTTAGCTATAGTCAACATTGTAGCGTGTAATACTCGACATGCATAGCTATAGTCACTATAGCAGTGTATAATGCTATATATACATAGCTGTAGTCACTATCGTAGTGTATAATGCTATGTAAGAAATATGCTTGCCTTTAAATATTTATCTACGAATCTTTGCGTCCGAAGTAACGACCAGCTGTACATCGAGAACCCTTGATCGTCTTTCACTGCTTCTCCTGGCCCGCATGACGACGAATTATCAGAGAGAATAATAATAAAAGAATGAAAACCAAGAGCATTTGGGTTCAAGTTTCTCTTCTCTCAACAATCCGAATCATATCGATGTGTTGAGTAATTGCAAAACGATTAATGATAACTCTCGCGCTAGGAGACGATTAGGCTATTTTCCTATCGTTACAAGAACATCTGACTTTTTGTATCAGGAGTCTTCGAAAAAAATAATAAATCCGCTTTAGAATAAAAGAAAAAAGATTATAGTGCGAGATAAGAAAATAAATAACTTTTAAAAAGGAAAGAGACGAGACGAAATATAGATGAAAAAGATGGAAAAAATTATTTTTTTCTAGATGGAACTTGCAATCGATAGAAAAATTACGATTAAGGATCCTTCGAGAAGAATCCTTTCGTGCTTATACGGTAGAGAGTACAGACCAAGAAACGTTGTTGCTCCTGTGTGAGCTTCTCGGTGCTCTCGTGTTGCGCGAATATACGCGCTACGCGCGTCGAGATCACGCGGATGAGTACCTGTATGTGCTGCAACGAAAGAGCAACCGAGTCGTGGTTGTTGAGGCAATACGAGAAGAAGCGACGAGACGAGGAGAGGCGAAAAAGAAGAAGAAGAAGAAGAAGAAGAAGAAGAAGAAGAAGAAGAAGAGGAAGGAGAAGAAGAAGAAGAAGAGTTCAGGTATAAGGTACCGAGTACCCTTTTGCCCGCGATACGCGCTCTCGATGCGCGCGGGTCCGAAGAAGGAGCGGGCAGCATCCAACGGCGCTCTTCGGCTCACGCGCGCACGGGATGCTGATCTGTGACCCGGATCCTCCCTACCTCAATCCCAGTGCGCACTCGTTCGCCTTCTTCTTTCCCTGCTCTTTGCTTCTTCGCGCTTCGTCGCTTCTTCGCTTCCTCCTCCTTCTTCTACGGATTTTCCGTCTTGCTTGGTTCGAAGAGAGCATGCGCCCCTGGACCGTGTCTCGTGTACTCCGAACCAATGTGTGCGTCCATAGAACAAAGGCCATAGTTATTGGCAGACATTCCGGTGAATCCTATTGCACGGAAGAAGAGACGAGTAGGCCAATAATTGAATTTATCGAGTGGTAAAGAGGCCAATGACTCTACCTTTTACCCTCCTGAGCTTATATACTTTAAGCTGAATCTCTACCGATGCATAGGTATCGAGTACGAGTTTACGTACTATATACCAACTATACTTGCACAGGAGTGTAAGAAAACCGTGCTGCACGCATCGAAGATAAAAAAGTGGAGGGAGCTCTGCATCTCTCCGAGGCGAAGAGGTACGGGGGAACGAAGTTTTACCGAATACGTAATTCCACGCCGGTCAGGGTTCGGCCAATAATCTGGTTCATTCCGCGTGCAGCCACTCTGCTGAGCCAGTTCACTATCGCCGGGGAATCTCCCGGCGTCTTCGCGCTGCCCCAGCGCTGTTATACACGCTGCAATCTTTCCGGAGTTTATCCTCATCCCCTCCGTACCTTCCCCGTATCTGTATCGTGAACCTTTGATACCTTCGATTATTCTGCCAAGTGTATCGTAATGTCTTTGAATTATATTTATCTATACACGATGACTTTAAATAACGATTAAGAAATTTATAGACTCAACGCAAATTTGGTAATTAAAAATAAATGAGAAGAATCATGGATGACGATAATATTTGTTTTTTCTATTTCATTCGTCAACGCATCTTACACTTCGTCATTCATCACAATGGCGTGCAGACGCAATTGACAAATGTTTTTATTTTTTATTTCCTATTGTTTGTAATTGAACAGACCATTGGTAAATGCTCAGTATATAGCGTTAGTCCGAGAGAATACGAAGTTCCAGAGGAAGAGCAGTGCTGGTCAGGGTTCAACCAATAATCTGGTTCATTCGCAGCGAACGAGTATGGAGCACGCCGCGTCGTGAACTCTATCGCGCGGGAATCTTTCGTGTTGCTTTGGGTCCCCATGTGCACTCCTATAGGAATACTATCCCACTGTGCACAGTACTTGTGTAACTAGTGTGAGTGTACGGACGTTGGGCAATCTTTACCTCGAACCGTAATCGCTTTTTAGCACAAAAAAATTATAAAAACAGTCATAAGGAACTTGCGGAACAAAACGGTAGAGAATAGTCGTTCGATTGTGTGAATAAATGAATGGGAAAATTATTTTAAATAGCGAATGTAACTATAGTTGCGGTAAAAATAACAAAATCCAACAATATCGTAATAAACAATAATAATTCGACACGAACGATCGACTCGTGCGATATTTCTAGCTAAAACAACTATCGTTTCACCATGAAAATTATAGTCGGATGAAATATATGCAATAAATGTATTCGCATATAAAAATAGATAACTTCTGATGTATTCTATAGATATACGCTTTACAACTGAGTTATATAACGAATACGTGTCACGCACCATTAACCCACGAGTTTTATACGTAATATGTAAAACTTTTTGACAAAATACACTCCATCGATATAAAATTCCGTATACATTTCACTTACATAAATGTCCATGGTGTATTGCTTCGGTTAATTGAAATATTCAATGAGATAAATATTTTATCAGTCGCAGATGACAGTAACAATGGGCAGATTTCAAAATACTTGAGATAATAAATATAATTAACGAAATTTGGTAATTATTTCTATAGCAACATAAACCAAAATTGCGTGTCGAATTTTAGTATCGATTGACAAAGTCCTTTTTAATCTATAGATATTCGAAATAGTAACTAGAAAAATTTCAACAAACTTTTCTTATCACAAAATCCTGTAGATACAGAAAAATGCGTGTTCAAAAATAACTATGAAATAAGATAAGAAATTAGTCGAGATGATAAAGAGCGGATTTAAATCTTGTTAGAACGCTGAACGTATATTATCGAGTGCATATTTTAATAGCCTGAAACGAGTTATTGGCGAATATCGAAAGCATCTCGATGGCAGTCTTATCGGTGTGATATACGCTTTAGTCTGTTTCAGTATCTGCTCTCGTACAACATCTGCCTCTCTCTCTCTCTCTCTCTCTCTCTATGGCTTTGCATTACAGCGAGTGTTCTGTCAAGTTTTCCAACTGCTCCTGTCGTACTTCAATAACGAGGAGCATATACAATACTCTCGCCGCTAAATACTCCGCAAAGTATCGTACGTGGTGGAACATCCAAGCGTATCGATAATACGAGAAGAGATCTTAGAACTCTGTTCTAGGAACTGTTATCAGTTCCTTCGCATCGAAATATTCTTCGTCAATGGAATATGAAATGGAATGGAATAGACCCTGTAGATTCGTGGACATATTTCAAACTTGGATACAAAATTACACTCGTTACGCGTCCATGGTTAGGTTTTCTTGTATTTTATTAAGTTATTATTGATCGAACAGTATCATTGATTCTAAACTATCATTGAAACTAAAAAATGATCTGAAAAGTAACGTATCATGTTTGAGTTGCTATTGTAATTTTTAAAAATTGCGATATACCTAATATAACAGCGTCAACGATAAATTTGACATCACACAGTCAAGAAAAAAAAGGCTGAAGGACTCCAATCGATGGATCATCGCTCGCGACATACACGATCGCGCACTCTCGTAAACACAAAATTACACACTTACACATGACAGATGCAACGTAATAAAAACATTACTACGACTACTGCTGCAACTAACTTGGAAAAAAAAATTAATGAGTCTTTATTTACTGAGATATCTTTTGTATATTTAAACATAGTTGTACTGACTAAGAAATTTTCTTCAGCGCATTTCGGGTTGTAGTTTTTGGAAAATACACCTTTTCCATCGGTTCTATCCATTCCATTCATCCATCAACTGCCTCTCTATTCCTCAGTGACGTTCAGAACAAAATATAAAAAGCTCGATAATCTAAGAAGAGGAGAAGATAAGTTATACATCGAAAGAACCGAATCGAAGAAAGCAGGATAAATCGAAACGTGTTGGGCTGAATAAAACAAAGGAGTGTAGGCCTGCTCGATTATAAATGAAGGAAGCAATTTTTCAAAGTTGGTAACTCGACGAAGCCGTACGAGCAGCAGCGGCAGTGACAGCATCAGCGTGAAGTTCGGGGTGAGCGGAGAGGATCTTGCTCACGGGCCTTCGAGCATCTTCCGTAAGATGCTTCGTCGTCTTAGTCGGAGTGGAAGTCATAGCCTGGGGTGAGGTTGAAATTGGGTAGCGGTGAGAATGTGGGAGAGAAGCGAGGGGTGTGAATGGCTAGACGAAGTGGGCAATATGGCGGCGATTAATGGCCTTAGTTACCGCCACCCCAACGATAGCCTCTCGACGCTCGTCTCTGCCGAGCTTGTCTCCGTCGAGCTGGCACGACCAAAAGAGCTTGCCTTGTCTTCCAGAGACCTTCGCCGCATCCCTAAGAGGGACAAGCACGAGGCTTCCGTCTATCACGACTGTCCTTTACTACCTTTGCACCGTATAGCACTTCGTGCAATATTATCGATACACGTTGGACTGCGTTTCACGGCTGTGTAGGATCTCCCAAGAGGTTTTGTATTTTAAATACAAACCGTGTCTCCTGGATTCTGCCGAGTTACGGAATCAAAGACAAGCGGAATAGACGAGAAAATAGAAATTAGGGATAGAAGCAACGGGATATTATTCACACTTCTCGAGATTCTTAATTTTGAGTAAGTAGGAGAAGGATAAGAGGGAGCGCCATAGGAGACGATAGCCAAAGGCGGTAGCCGTCTTTTATCGGCAACACTTATCTTAATCGAGGGTGCGGCTCCCGGATAATCGGCCCTTCGGTCCTCTCTCCATATTTCATTCTTCTCTTCTCCTCCATTTGCCTCCTGCAACATCATCGATAATACGGTAACGCCGCTGACCTCTCTTTTTTTTTGCTTCCTCTTTCTCTCAACCGCAATAAAAATTTATCAAAAATACCACCAGAGATCCGTCCTTCGTTTTTATTTGTGAAAGAGAGCGAAACCGATTTTGAGAAAATATCAGGAAATTCAACGAGAATCGCAGTGACGACGAAACCGAGAGGATACAAAAAAGTGAGAAAAAAATTGCAAAGTCGAGAACATACGAGACTCTCGATGACAAAAGACAAAATACATATAGCACAGATCGTATTCCATCCAGTGGTCTCTCTATACATTTCCTCTATTCGTCCCGGGGTTATTACTCTATACTCCATACTCGAGCAATCTCCACCCATAGCTCGTAATAAATATAAAAGTCCGGGCGTAGAAACGACCAGTGGCCGGGGGTGCGGCGAGTGCGGTCGCTGGGCCTAGTCGGTCCTGTTGGATATAGGGGGTGAAGGTATATTATTTGGCGGAAATCCAGACGGCCGCGAGGCTCACTTCATGTTTTTCATCTTAGCACTCTGTTTCGGTTCGCCCTATCTCGCTCCATCCCTTTTTCTCTCTCGCGTTACTTTCAACGAACAAAAGACAAATCCACGCGCGCGCATTTCTCGCTACACGTGTGTGGAAGCCGCTGGCTCTCTTTTACGTGTTACATACGATGCGCTATATCCGACGTCTGATGTACCTTCCTACGAGTGTCCTTCATCTTTTTTCACCATTTATTTTCAAATATTTTTCTCAACGTTGAAAAATACGAGGATGTAATCTCTCGAATGCCGTACAGCGCGCTTGCTCCAGCCTTCGAAATCTCTCAAATTATCGGCAATTTATTTTCACTGCGAATGCTGCGCGGTCATTGTTGTATCCGCCTGAATAAACAATGCAAATGTTTATTTGTATCGTGTGTATATTGATTATGGTTTCTAATATTCATCCCGAAACGTGTTATGTACTCGATGACATTCTTGCCAAGGCAAACATCAGTTCGGATAATTGTTGTACCGATCGTGTATGACAAACGAGAGTGTCAGAATTGTTAATACGCAAGCTGTCTTTCCTGATCTACTCTACAAAATATTATAATTTCCTCTGAATTTCCGTTGAATTTCCGATTGAAAGGTACGCTCTCGAGAAAAATCGAGACAAACTTTCGAGTATTCAATTTGCGAGCATAATATACAGCGATAAGAGAAAATGTATAATTTGCCTTTTTCACTTGACGCTATTGCGTTTCTTGATATATTTCGACGTCTCAAGTACGATCCTGTAGTGTCTAAAATATTCTAGACAATTGTTAATCTTGTTTTTTTCTTCTTCTATTTTCCCTATTTACCGTTGCGCTTGAAGCAACCACCATGGATGTGAAGTAGATGCAAAAATATATTTTTCACGTATATTAATTGCATTTTTACACGAAAAATTGTATCTATCGAATATATTTAGGAGACTTATGTTGGAAAATATGAAGAATCTATATTTTTAGATATATTTTCAATACATTTTTTCAAATATTCTGTATTTTCTTGAGTAGGAACAGTGGGGGGAGCACTATAATCCAATAGATAAATGGATATTCACGCTGTTCCATGTTAACACGAGTTTACCCGGAACGTTTAAACCTCCTACAACATAATTCCAATAGCTTGTCTGCCAGTCCTTTTCGCTTAACGTGCAAAAACCGTCCAAGTTACCAGCTACATTAGTCAACCTATCGAAACGTGTCTGTAATCTTTCTCGCTCGCTCGCTCGTTCCGGGTTCACGGGAGACACGAGGAGCTCGGTTTGTCGCTCTATTCAGTGGATAGTGTATGGCATAGCGGCAGATCGAGAAGGCCAAAGAGGGTTTCGCGCCAGAAGCATATCACATCGTGCCGTAAACTCCGTCCGATCCGTGCGTATACCGCACACGTATATCACAGGATAATACGTAGACGGTATGCATGTATACGAGAGAAGCATAAATACCCGCGAGAAGCGAGCTGGTGAGCATACACTGCGAACCACTTGGTAACATCGAGTGCACATACCAGTACCGGTGACTCGAGAGGCAAGAAGACTGGTAATGCATAGCTACAGAAGTCCCGGTAACAGGAGCAGCGCACATATATCTATACGATGTGCGTGGGAACTGGAGCATTCTCCGTGCGGCATAGAGAGGTTGAGTCGAAGCCGACGGAGACCCCAACGACGAAGCTGACGTTGGTGACTCAAAGTAGTACAGAAAGGGTAGTACACGTAGATGTACGAGTACGGTAGTGTATTTACAGGATACACAGAGTACACGAAGAAGAGTATTTGCGGTGAGCGCGTGGATTCGGACGAGAGACACCCTTTCCAACGATATAAATCACGGTGACGCGAAGCAGCGGATTCTAACCGACGCAACGCGGCCCACCGACACACCGGAGCCTTCTGCTCTTGATAAACTATTCGTTTCCAGCGTGTATCCATACCGTCGTGTCTACCACTTCTCTTTTCTTTCCATGTTTTTCGTGGACTTCCTTTGGCATTTCCGGTATTTCGTGCGGTATCGTTTAACGTTGTTTTGTTTTTTCATCTCTCTCCTCCCGACAACATTTTTATTCGGATCTTTATGGCGATTCCACGTACGTTTTTAAACGAAAATACGAAATTTCGATCATCCTTCGATGAAAAAGTCATCACGGTCGATGATATTATAATTTTTTTACTATCAATTGATCAACATCCAGCTACCGAGCTCATTTTGCTATTCAATTAGATTTCCCGCCTCGTTCCCCGTTCGAAGATCAAATTTTGTACAATACCCTCAACGAGAAAGTAACACGCAAGCACGCGCAATAACAAAATAAAAGAAAGAAAAACGTTAAGAAAGGTGCGAGGCGGCTTAACAGAATGAGAAGGAGAAAACAGTGGAACCGATGTTATTACGAACCTCGAATACATTTATTAACGCGACGAACGACTGAGATAGGTTGTTGGAGGGGGGGGGGCGAGAAAGTAAATGCGCGGGAGGCCGCGAGGCGAACATCCATACTCTCTCGGTAAGTTTTTCGCTGTGCGAAGCACGCCGCAACTGCCGACACCGCGGCGCGTCGTCTTATCGCGATGCACGAAGCGTAATGATAATAAACCACAACGGTTGCGGAGCGCGTTGGTGCGGCTGCTGCGGTCGTGCGTTCGATAGGCACACCAAGATCTCTAGAATGTGCATGTGTACCAACGCCGGCGGTACACATAGTTATTAATAGAGAAAAGCAAGAAGGCAGAAGCGCTGGCGCACTTTGCCGCGAGAACCTGTGCTCGCGGCCACATTTGTCATTGCGGCGCGTTGCTCGCGCGCGTTCCGTACGTCTCGCGCGTACACGATCCAACGTACCATATTACAAATTCTATCGGGCTGTATGCCTACCCGCTATCGCGTATAATCCCCCTGCACACTCTTCTTTGACAAATAAAGCTTTTATACGTATCATTATTATTATATTATACACATTGCGCGTCGGACGTAGCGCGCATAAATACAAATAGTGCGGAATGCAAAAAAAATTGCGTACGTGGTTACGAGACACGCGGCGAGATGCATATCTCACAGTGGAATAAAGAATTATGAAAATCAATTAAATTTGCGATTGCGGGGGGGGGGGGGGTATATTTATTTAATCGAACGAAATGGTTGGTTTCGATTGGCTAAATATTGATTGAACTAAAAATCCAGTTCATCACCCGCAATCGGAGATTTAATCGATATTGCTAAGTTTTTTTTGCTTCATTGTACATTTAACGAACCAATACGACCTTCTCTGTTTTCAAGCATCAATATTTTATTTTCATAGACCTCTCGAATATTATTAAAATCAATAGAAACGGCCTTTCGCGAAATACGTGACTACCCTTAAGTACTGGCATGTCAGCGCATATCCATCGGCATATCGTAATAAAGAAATCGATCGGTTCAAACGCGAAAAACCTTTTAGGAAGGTAAAGAGCGCGTCACATGGAATTTCCCAGTGGCTTTAAAGATAGACGTTCGACAGAGTTGTCGAACGCGAGTAATTTCTATTCAAACGGACCCTTTCGTGATTGGAGATTCGAATTCTTCGACTATTCCTATTTGCACAAATTATATCAGTCGTTGTATGTACATGAAAGGTGATTTCGTATCTCCTTCTTTCGTGGAAACTCTTATAATCAATCATGAAAAACAGTGTAAAACTTTGCGTAAACAACGTAACGTCGACCAACTTTACTTTTGCTTTATCTATCGTTAAAAACATGTTCGTGACTTGTTATACTTTGCAAAATTATTGTGTTGCATACATAAATATATTTTTGCGATAAATTCGGTGCTCACCTACTTTCTTAAATATTATCGCATAATATTAATGAGACGCGCGGTGTATTCGATAGCGTTATCATCTCTAAAGCATAGAGTAACGGAACTTGCAACGCCGGACAAGTATCTATAGAAATCGGTTAGTGAGCAGAGGGCAAGGGTTTCGCACATGTTTATCAGTCATCTCGTAAAGCGATACGTCGCTTATACGTCTTTAAGATATACGTACACATAAAGTTCTCGGTGCATTATTAGTACGTTTACAAACAGTGCGCTTGTTGCAAGTTCGTTGGACGCGGCGGGAACTCTGCGTGATTATTCCGCGCGGGGACGCTTCGCATCGTGGGTTACTACACGTGCGTGCGTATATTTACTTATCAAGCGGAGGCATGTGCTCGGTATAATCACTCGTCGACAAGTTTTTGTATTGTATCTTCCTCGTTCCCGTTGCACGACGGAGTAGATCGGTACGACGAATCGTATAATAATGGATATATACAGTAGCGGGAATGTAAAAGAATCAACAACAGTTGTCGCGGTAAAGTGTAAAGAAGAAAGAACGAAGAAAGCGCATCGCTGTACCGCGATAGAAAAAAAAAACCGAATGCAAAAGTTATAACCAGACAGCGAGAGAAATAATTATGGGAATCTATAAAATATTTGATTCTCCGAAGGAAATAATAATTTTTTTCAATAGTCGTCATCAAATACTTCATTAGTTTTATCAATTAATTTGTTTGTTGAATTGTTTCAATGATATAAGGAAGATAAATTGATGAAATACATATTTATTTGTTTTTTTTAATATTTATAATTACCTGATAATTATTTTATTGATAATAGTAACAAAACAAGGCATGCAAATAAAAAATGTTCACACTGCTTTCTCGTGATCCTCGCTAATCCACAGATTTTCTTCTATGGGGAATGGTTATCGTAATTCTGGCTTTCTCATAGACGAAGCGGTGTTAAAATTTTTAATAAAATTGAAAATTTTGTAAAATTGTAAATCCCATAAAACTTAAACACCTCAATCGATTCTCACCAAATTCAAGATCAAATATCCTTGTACCTTAGCTAATTTTTATGCTCAGTTCTCAGTCTATCGTTCACAACTCGTTGAACGATAGACTTGATAGTTACACCCTTAATTTATAATTTTTCAGGAGAACTTTGCTATTCTAATTGTATAATATGAAATTATATTACTCGTAAGGCCATCTATTTATTTCTCTAACCACAAACCTTTAAAGTTTCGAAAAACTATTTATATTTTTATTTATTTAAGTCTTCCTCGTGAATGTCAAATCAATGTCGCACGAGACGGATAATTGACTGTCAAGCTTCAGTGATTTAACTAACTCGGTAAGCCTTTTGCTTTCCCAACAAAAACTTTAAGTGACAGACATAGACAAACCAAACAAAGTTGATTTATGTCGGTGCGACTCCCTCGATCTATCGATGCTCCATTGTTTCACACTGGATCTTTAATCGCACTGTCGAAATTTTTAATATCAATTTTATCCAGTATCACCAGTAGGTGACAACCTTCTTGGCCCTTTCTCATATTTTACTTAAACAACTATTGAATAATTTAATTAGATACCGTGCACAGTAGCTCTGATTTTTTTCTGTGTTTTTGAGAGCACACAAGATTTCGAAAACCTGTTCAGGAAATATCCAATGTCTCGATTGAAAGTGACAAAAATTAATGTACAAACGTAGTGCTAAATTGCACGCGTATATTCGCGAGTACAGTGAATCTAGTTTTCTATGTGGGTAGAGATCTTGTAGTTGTTCTTGTTTGAGCTTTCTCTCTGTGCAATATAGTTCCCGGCGGACGTGTTCTCCTTTCCACATTGCTCAAGGCATTGTATACGCTTAATAGAAGATACCGCGAGATATTACGAGTTACCAAGCAAGCTAACCAAAGACTCAAAGCTATACACGCGTTATACAAATAATTATTAATAACTAATCGTTGATTGCATTAAGGAATATCGTAACTCGCTGAGAGATCCCTGAATCAAAAGAATAAAGCCTCGAGCCAACACGTTAGTCGTTGGATTCATAAATCGCACATCAATAAAACAATGCGAGTTATATATTACACAGATGGAATGAGAAAATTTAAAATAATTTATTCATTATGGTTGTGTAGAACGGTAAAGGCGTGAATCGTGAAATTTAATCACGTTCTTTCTTATCCCAGTGTTAAAATAATTCAACCGTAATCGCATATTCGATGTAATTCTTTCTCCCGTCTCGTTAATCTCCTTAATCAGATATTTTTAGATATCTTACCTCTGTATAAATTACTCAAAATTATATTCCTGAAAATTATTGATAAGTTTCTACAATTTTATTCATTCTCATCACGTTGTTATAATTAATTTGAATTAAGTTAAATATGTAAATATATTACCGTAATTCTTATTGAAATTAATACAATTGGAATGATAAAGTAATGGATTGACAAAGTAATTGAACGATCTGCCAGTTACACGTCATCGTATTCCATAAAAGTACTTTTCGCACGAAAGAAATAATAAACAAATATTTAACGAAGCTACAAAAGTTGTCCGAATAATCGTTAATGCCAGAAGGGTGTATGGTTATATGAAAGAAAAATGTTGGACAGTCGTGAGTTGTGGAATTTCATTGGATAGTTAAATTTCCGATAGCAGTAGAATGGCTGAAGATTACCTCTGGCTGACCGGTCAACAAATAGGTATATACAGCTATCCCGCAGTTTCTCGTCCTCCGGTGGGCACGTAGTTTGCTCAGTGGACGGACAGTTTGATAACCGTGGGCGAAACCCGCGAGCACGTTGGGAACTGGTGTGGATCCGGTAACGCGATCGAGAATGCAAAAGTTGTGGGAGAGCCAGAAGTGCACATCGTAATACTGTACGGGCGCAATTGTAAAGCTGCACAAACGTAAGCGTCGTCCCGGGTCACGCTTGCTAGACAGGTAAATACCTATGTACGTTTAGAGACAAGTAGAGGCAAAGAGCTGAAGTATAAGCGCATATAGCAAAGAGCGGACAGCGCAATGCGTCGAGTCAAGTCGTGCCGTCGTTCGGTACGGATACCCTTACCTTTACTTTACTCTCTGTACTCTGCTCTTGCGCACGCGACACACAAGTGCGTCAAGTTCGTGCATGCCATACGCGATATACAGTTGACCGTGTGCAGTATATGGAATAGCTGTGTACGTTAAAACTGCAGATAATAGCTGCGTGAACGAGAGTAGAATACGTTCTTCTGTACACGTATTTTCTATATAGTACTTAAACTATATGTATATATAATAGTAGATATGTAGCTCTCGTCGAGGTGGAGGCGTAATAAGTTCACCGACGGTACGACGAGTTCGAATATCCACGGAACTGGTCAAATCAGCACGCACGCACGTCGCACGCTACTTCCGAACTCCGAAGCGTGACGACCAAGTATTTTCAGATGAATAAAAAATGAACTGCCTAGGCAATGAAACTTGCACAATGGCTGACAGTATGGTCATAAAATCTCAACGTATTATCCTAAGTGCACCGGCTGTTACCAAGTTTATTACTCTTTCGCTTCTTACCCTTTTTTTTTTCTTCTATTTTATCTAACGAACAATTAAATTAGCCAATTCGAAGAATATTTTCTTTACTATATTACTTTTCAATTAATTCGAGACACATTGTCGTGTTATTGTTACGATTTTTCACTACATTGTAAGAATGTTTTTTTGAGGGAAATTAATGTTAACCATAAACTTGTATAATTCATTTAATATACGTGTATGATACACAATTAATTATGAGCATACCATAGACGTTAAAAGATCGTGTTTGGGATATTATTAATTTAATATCGTTTGCGCTACTTCGTAAAAATGTTTTTTTAATCAAAATTAATGTTGGTAGCATTTAACTATAAACTTGTATAATTAATGTATTGTACGAGTATGATATAAAATTAATTAAGGGCATAACAAAGACGTTAAAAGATCGTGTTTGTTGTATAACTACTTTACTATTGCTTTATAATTGTACATTAAATATAATTTACCGGTTTACGCATTAATGCTCCCTAAACAATTATATTAATTTTCGAAATGTCTTTAATTTTGCATAAAATTTGAGCTTTTGGACGAAATTTAACTCACGGTATCGCGATTGATGGTTTCCATACTCACAGACAGAGCATTGATACTAATCTGTATCGTATGGCCATGATGCAGTTACAGGAATTATTATTTTTTAATTTGTGAATAAACATTACGATTCATATAAAAAAATATCCATCAGCAATGCTAAATTTACTAAAACGAAAACGATTATTATCAAAATTGTTAACAATTTTTTACCTTGCGTACTGATTTAACAGTAACGACAATTTTTATTTATTAAAATAAACAGTAACGCTAATGATTTAATGTTAGCGCTAATTGTTTTTATTTTACAACAACAACAAAATATATATCAGCACCACTCGGTATACCGTTGATTTGTGTAAAGTAACTCGATATTTATTTGTATTCGAGAGACGTTTAGGCAAATCAACGTAACTCGTATCGCACAAATTTAAAATAAAAAAAAAAGAAGAAAAATTATTGAAATTTCTCCGAGTGCACAGACGATTATTATTTTTCGAGTATTCGGGACTCGGGGAATGCAAATCCTTCAAAGTCTGATTAAAAAACTTTTTCTCTGAACAAAGAAGAAAAAAAAAATTAAAAGCATCATAAATTATGACAGACATCGCCAATGTTTATTTGCTTTCTGTAGATCCTAAAATACGAAAATGACTGCGTAAAGTACTCCAACACTGTAACGGACCATCGTGTATGCAGAAGCGCGCCCGTTATTGCATATTTAACTACACGAGCTGCCTATACACCGGGGTTAAAAGCGTAACGACGGTGGGCCAGGCTCATAAGTTACACCTCTGTACGAGGCACTCTGCTATAAGGAGAACGGAGAAGAAGAAAGAGAAGGTAAGAGGATGCTCTGGAAATTATCCCGTGAAAAGGTTGCCGAGTCTCGGCTGAAGAGTGGTTATATAGAAAGCGAGAAAGAAAGCGCGCGGAATGTTCTGTGCTGAGATCAGCCGGTGGTTTGCTCACGGGGTATTTACGCGTTAAAAAAAAATCCGAGTTGTTCTGAATACGCGCTCGAATACCCGAGTAGCCTCGACTGGTGAGTGGACCGCAAAAGTTGCGCACGGAAGAACACGAGGTATAATATAAGCAGAACATATTTAAAGAGAGGGGATGACCGAGAGAGATAAAATTGTCTGCCAATAATATGTACAAGACCGAGGCCGAAAGTGCGACCAGAGAGATGGAGATTACGAGATATATACACAGTTCTGCGTTGGGCATCTCTTTGCCGAGAGCGCATTATGATAGGCAGTAATTACCAGCGGCATTAATTAGCCGTTTGATATATGGGTCTAGGATGGGCTGGCACGGATCATTAGCTTCATACGCACCGTCTGTTGGCCTGTATAAAACGTTTTACACTTCTAAAATGTACCTCACGTGCTCGCAGACATCCGCAACTATAGTTATAGTTACTGTGAAGTAGTATAACCGTGACTATACACACACACAAACACACACACACACGCATATATATATATTTATTAGCACGAGTCTTCACTCCCGCGCTCTCGCTTCTCATTTTAGTTTATTTTCATTTATGTTTTTTGTTTTTCTTCTTGTTTCCGTCTCTCTTCGATCGTTCCTCAACCGTCCAGCGAGAAGGGACCGAGGGAACGACGCAAAGAGTTGCGAGGCCGGCTCTCGCAAGTTGTAAACAACTTGCTGCTGCTGGTGCTGCTGGTGCTAGTGCTGGTGCTGCTGGTGCTAGTGCTGCTGCTGCTGATGCTGATGCTACAATACCCTCCTCGGAAACATCCCCATAAAGTACGTTTTATCTATCGTAAATCGATGCGCGGCGTATTTCACCGCGAGCTTCATACAATGCGGCTCAATTAATGCCAAACTGTTGCCCTGATTTATTTCTTAACTCGCCTTCCTTGGCACCCTTCTTATTCTTCCTTCTTCTGGCTCCTCATCGTTCATCCACTTTCTTCTTTCTCGGTTCGCGATCACGATAATCGTTCCGTTACTACTTCACGTATTCGTTGGTTCCACACGCGTGAACAAACATTTTGTTCATTTATTTTTCCGTTTCTGGTAATTTTTAAAACAATTTTTGGTCAACGTAGCAATCGCTGGGCTTTCTACTTTTCCAATTATTCATGTAATAAATGTTTAACAACAGTATTAAAAAATTTTTAATACCAATTATCGGTACATTTATAATTCTTTCATTCATATTTCTATCATATAAATAACTTTGTCGCAATACAACTCTACCAATAGCAAAAATATTTATATCTTTGCTACGAAATAACTTTACGATAATTAACGATATTCCTGAGGCTTTAATTATGTTAAAGTTATTATTTTTTCGCTTCTGGTAGACCTGTGATATGTCAAAGATATTTTTGGGAATTAATTTGCTTCGGATACGTCGTTTGGTAAAAAAAATTAAGGTGAGAATAATCATTTTGCTTTGAAAGAAAAAATTTTACTTATTTAAAAAATGATATCTCACGCAACGCGCATACTTAGAAAATTAATTAATTCCCAAAACCAATTTGAACGGCAGAAACATGACAATAGTTGGAAGTACCAACAGGTTTGTTGCGCCAACAAATAAGTTAGTTGGCCCGACAAACAAGTTGTTTCCCTCAACTAAAACTAGTTTTCTAGTTGCAATTTGATATTTGACACCGTGAGAGGTACATCTGTCGTAATTTTTTGCCTCAGGCGTCACGATCCAAAATGGCCGACACAAGTACCCCGGAGCCAACAAAATAAACATTTCCGTTGTTGACTGCATTCATTTATCTTATAAAAATTGGAAATAGATCTTGAATTTCGAGCGATAACAACGTAAACAAAGATCTCTCTGTATACAATTGGAATTGTACAGCCAACAATCTCTCTGATTCAACGTGTGAACTTTAGGAACCGAGGTTCCTAACCCCACACACGATCACTTCTTCTTCTCGGTAAGATTCAAGACTTCGTGGCATCTCCGATCTGTCATAATGTTTATTAATTCGCAGTCGCGGAGCCAACCGATTATTGTCACAAGTTTGTATTCAGCAAAGGTTAGTATTTTCATTTCCTAAGTTTAGAATAAACCCGCGGTATCTGTATACGGTAAATACGTTTATATAATGAGCTGCATCGAGTACAACAAGAGCAGGAAACTATCGAGCGAATGCCGAGAAGCTGTATCTTTTGTCAAGTTTCCTACTGGCGATGCATGCTGAAGGATGAAAGCGTCATTTGTTAGCAAGCCCTTTTCGTCGTTTCTGCGAAATTCAATATTCCGAATACACCGCGTTCTCGTAACTGGAGAACACTGACAAAATCAGTAGCTCGCATAGCACATAACCTTTGCTGCTTATAATGCACATACCCTCGAGTCTCTATGTTGGCTTTGCTTCCGAAAATCCTGACGAACAATGCGCGTGCCTGGCTCTGCCATGTCGAAAGCCAAGTTTGGGTATTGCAGTACAGTGTAATGATACAAGAAATGACAAATTGCATCAATGAAATGGCATAATTTTGCGACAAATTTGTTTACAGTAGAATCGCGAAAAAAAAAATGTACAACGATAAAAAATGCGCTTAATCGTGTATATTGTCATTCAGTCTGTACCGAAGTAGAATTAATTATTAAAAATAAATTTCAAGTATATTTTGGATACATCTTTAATTCGAATATATTTTTCAAGATATTTCGAATATATTAAAATCGATATATTAGGTTACCGACGATTACGAAAAATAAGATTAGACTTACTCGAAGACATCCTAAATAAATATTCGAGTTATAAACTATTTCGTTAAAATATACTTTAAGATATATCTCTGATATATTTCGGATATAAATATAAGAAGTAGCTGAACTTACATATAAATACTTAATTTCCGTGAATATTTTTATAAGAATCACTAATTGTATTCAGAATTGAATATTCTGATAAGAATATTTACTAATTACATTGAGAATTGAATATTCTGATAAGAATATTTACTAATTGCATTAAGAGGATGTACATTTAATTGTCTAGTGTGTATTCCACAGACACGTATAACACATCCTCGTTGTCTAGGTGAGTGTAACCATCATATTCGCCAAGTGGGGAAGAGGTGTCGGATGAGGAAACAACAAACTTGGGTGCGAACCACGCTAACGACGCCTCCCTGTCATCTAACCTCGACATCGTCGTCGTCGTCGTCGTCGTCGTCGTCGGGGGCTCACACTGCACTCCCTCGTATTCGCTTCCTCATTCTCTCTCATTCTCTATCGCTCCGTCTCTGCTTCCTCGCGGCAGGCATTACTGCAGGTTTCCATCCGTTACCGCAAGCAATCGCCTTAACTGCTAACGCGTTTCCACGGTTTCCACATGCAACGTCAGTAGCAGAAGCCCAAGGAGAAAGAGAAACAAGGACAGAGAATAACGAGACACGGTATATCTACGATTCACTGGTACAGTAGCGTGTTGCGCACCGACTATGACTATACCAACATGTATATCGGAGAGACCGAGATGAAAGACAAGAGCTTATGGGAGGAGTGCCGTGAAAAGGGATGAAGATGCGTTTGCCTCGACGTACGCGTTGGGTGCTCGACCCGCGACACTGAATTGTCATTGTTACCGTTGCTTGCATCGAGGCCACAGGCAAACCCACAGAAACAGCAATGGCATACAACGCTTATCCTATATATGACAGCGTGTGCTCGTCTTTGCGTTCTCGCTAAATACGTAGGCGGCTTACCGAGTGTGTAACGTAGTAAGTCACGAAACGAGTCGTGTGCTTTCCATTCTACCTAACAGGCAGGAGCTATACATTTTAAGAGACTCTAATGTATAACACAAAGTATAGAAGTAAGAAGAGCGTCTATGATATATTAAATTCACTAGACGCTTGCTAATCTACGAGTTGCCTGCCCGTCGCGCAATCGAATTACCACCCGCCGGTGACTCAAACCCTTTGGAGCGCATTACGAATAATATCTCAGAGCACACCCGGAAGCAAAATCTCATTTCATCATTCGGAATATTTAGTTAATTATAATCTAGGGAATTAAAACAAGTTTAAGAATTGTACAATGTTTTTCGAGTTGTTCGAGTATCTTCGAGTACACCCGCTGTGTACGCTACAACGAGAGAAGTACGAGTGACTTGATTAAATAGATAAAATAATAATACTAATATCCAATAGACACATGGAAAATTGTCACACGATGTACTTTGGTACATCGATAATCGCGTTACGTCTGACATTCGTATTACCACTGAGTTGTCGGACGATCAAACTTATATGATAAATAAATGTTGCGCAATGGTATTACACGAAGGTAGAATAAATCGTACGCGTATTGGTCCCTGTACGCTTAGTGCATCAATGACACAGTTACAGTCTCGGAAAGCCTAGGCTACGGTCATGATATTTTCCAATTGGATAATGGTACGCTATATCGAACATTATAATTATCTGTCATCCACGCAACGATTCGTCTACGTACAATCAATGCCAAGTCCTCAACCTGTCACTCGTACCTTAATATCCGGCTATGAAGCAGTTATGTTGACACATTCATTTGACACTATGACAGCTGTGTATGAATAAGATCTGCTTAAATCTTAAAGGAGAAAAAGATTAAACAGAAAGTTTAATTTATTTTATCGGTTAAAAAGAATTGTATGAAAAATCTCCGACGTTCGATTCGTTCGTAACGGTGTTACGATTGTATTGAGAAATCTCTTAATCCTAATGTAAACAAATTGTAGAAGTACAATTTTTTATAAATTAAAAAAAAAAGTTCAATATAGAATGAGAAACATTTATCATTTTTTTATATTCGAATCTGATAATTATTTTACATCATCACAACACCGTTATAAACGAAGAATCGTAGGGGGTTCATCATTCAAGATTTTTTTTCAATAAAACAAACATTATTTTATTATTTTGCTTTATTATAGAGGAAGCTGTTTTAATAGGGGAAAAAAATGTTCTCGAGATTTTTATGTCAAAGTACTTCAAATGTTCCAAAATGTCGAGAAATCACATGTAGAGAAAATGTGTGTGCCCGCGCGCATGAGTGTTTGTGTTATTAACTTCGTTTAATTATACTAATCTACAAATTAATGTAAGTTGATCTTTAGTATTCGGCTATTGATTACTTGTCACTTAAAAAAAAAATGATAAATTATATTATCATTAGTGCGATGTTCACCGATATCAGTAAAGCAAATGTGTTTTAGTTTCTTCTATTGGTAAACGAAATTCCCATAAAAAATGCTTATTAAAAAAGAATTGTGTGAATTGTAATCATTCTCCGTAGAGAAGAATCTGTTTGTTGGCGAGAATCACGAGGAAGCAATGTAAAAATAAAAAATGTCCACCCTTTGTTTTTACCAAAATCGATGCTTTCTTTCACCCCGTAATGAAAAATCGATTAATATTAATAATTATCACAATCAGCTAAATATATTTGAAACAATTATTCATAATATTGTTGTTGCTTTATCAAGATTCGTTAATGCTATAATTTCGCTTAAGGCGTTTCTTCTTGGAGTATTTTGCGCATTTCACGATTGGAGGAGTCGCTTGCGGTATTCTCGCTATCTCTTCCTCTCGCTCTATGTATATATTTATCTAAAGCGTACATACACTGTATTGTACTATATATTATAGAAGGATAGCAGAGCCCCCAAGGTGTCTCGTATCCGCGTCCATCGCTAAACAGCCCGAGCGTGAAATCAGACTAGCTAGCGCGATCCTTTCTCCATATATATCTCACCTTCGCGCACTCAATGCAAGTCGCGAGCGCCTCTTGCTTTTGTACCTTATTCGTCTTCGGATTTACTCTCGCGCACGTGCAACGCAATCAAACACAAGGACAGAGGTGTCAGTTTGTCTTTTCACGAAAATTCACCTTAGCCTTAAGAATGCCAAGAGCTAGCTGTGTTTCTCTCAAGTCGTTTATATGAACAAAACGCGAATGAGTATTGGTTTCATTTCCTCGTACGCAACCGTTGTATTCATACGAACAAAAGATATATAGAAATTTAATTGTCAGCGAAATATTTTGAAACATTCGGAAATAACATTTATTCAAAATATGACGAATATTTGGAATTGAAAAAAAAAATTTATCAAGAGAAATTTCGACGACTAATACCATTTTTGATTCTGTCATCTTCGTTAGTCCTTGACGAATTGAACTAAACCTTCGTGCGATTAAAAAAAATTGCAATGCAGAATTTTGCATATGACGGCCTCATTTCTTCGATTAGCAACACATCTTCTCTAATTTTGAGAAAACTGTGCGCACTGCGAGCCAAAAAAAAATTGGGAAACAACGTGCTAGATTTTATGCAACTTGACTCTCTTCTAAACTTTTATTTCTTAAGTAGTTAAAAAAAAAAAAAGCAAATATACGTATTTGCTAGGAATCAAGCGAGTCATAGTTTCGTATCTATCGACTGTAGCGAATAAAATGAAGATTCAGCATCGCGATGTCGTCGTCTGACGTGCAGTGTCACGTTTGCAGCAAACGACGCACATGGCGCAGCTGGAGTCTCTGCATAGAAAGTCTACGTGCTTCGGTATCGCTAGAACTGTATGGCGTGTATACGCGTTACGGTCTCGTACTCTCGCATCCCCACGGGCCGGTAGACCCCATAAACCCGGCCATAATACTCTTGGTTCGGTTGTGAGGCACAGCCAGAGGCCGAGGGTCTCAAAAGACGAAGGAGGATGGGAGGTAAAGCAGGACCCACCGCCGCGCCCAGAACTACCAAATGGGACACGTCCGTGAACGCGTAGCTCGCAATTGTCGCAGCTGTCCGAGAGGAGCAACGAGAGAGGTTCTATCGCTCAGAGAGTCGCACGTATATCCTTTAAGCACGTATGCGCATAAATATGCATTACGAGATTCTAGACATAAGTAACTTAGCAATTCAACGACTGTTGTACTCACTGCACGTATCACAATGATGGATTAATAAAAATAAATAAATTGACGATTTTCAATTGATAATATTCTTATAGAATTTGACAAAAATATATTGTCCCGATAGTTCAATCGTACTGTTAAATTTTGTAATACTGCGCGTATAAACCGTTAGATGAGAAAAATAAGTGGAGCAAATCTCAAGTATTTGGAAGAAAAAATGTTTTTCCGATAGACCGACAAGCTGGTGGATGAGCGGTCGGTGTGAAGCTTCCACGAGTTAAGCAGCATTCCGTGTTGCCACTACTCGGATGGGTGATCGGTTAGCCGTGCACCGTTCGGCGCATCTATCAGTTAGAGGAAGGAGAGTTTTTGCGAGACCTTCGTACCTGCATTTAAGTAAGTCAGTTTCGTGTATACACCGGAGAATCTGAAGAACACATGGCCGTCTGTACCGTCATGGGTTTTCCGCCGTTTCCCTGTGCCCATGGCGATTGCGGTACATTGCAGCTAAGTCGGCTGCGGAGGCATTGGAAGTTAGATTAGCTCGGCAAAGTACGAGTAAGGAGTGCTAGGTGGGAGTTTCAATTATAATGGGTCATACGTAAAAACACTTACAACCTACGTTGGAAGACGCGAAAATGAAAAATAATATTTTTCAACGGTGTAAATTGTATTGTTATCTCCAAAGGCAATCGATCTCCTCGGAAGTGAGAATCTCTATGGTGTGCATCTCCCAAACGAAACACATACGAAGAAATATAGTCGAAATATCTCCAGTTTTTTTTTTTATGGTAAATTTTTATCATAAGTAGATTTCTAGACAAACGAGGTCGAGGAAAGAACAATATTGATGCTTGCGGTATGGCATAAAGTGCTTCTGTGGTGTGTTTGGTACATACACCTGTTCGTATCTCTTGGCAATCCTCGCATCAACGTACTCGCACGACGAGCAAAGGGTGATACAATATATTTTTCTGAAATAGTTTGCCACCACTCAACCCCGTGCCCGGTATAGCGGAGCGTAAGCTCCTTTTGTAGCCCTTTCACCTCAGCCCGTATCTTCATTTCCTCATCATTTTCATTCCCTCCCTTTTTCTTTTGCTCTCCTTCTCGTTAACCAACCCCCTTCGTACTTTCGCGTTTCATCCCTCTCTGCAACGGATAACCTCTCGCTCGTCTCTTTATATTTTCTTCGGTATCCTATGCTCCTCCTAACCTTCCACATTTCGTATACCTGCCACTGTGCTCATCCTCGTCTCTGCATCCAGCGTGAAATCGTGTGCCCGCTTGCGATATCGCGCTACGTGAGCGAGCGGATGAACGAGTAAACGAGGAGGGAGCAAGATGAGAAGGAAGGGTAGTCTACGGAAAGACGGGTGTACAGGGAGCACGTACTGTATCTTCTCCTTTTCCTGAGCCATACCTCACTATAGATAAATACAGGTAGAGTAGCCAGTGGCAAAGATGGTGGTGCGGGGTGGTATAGGTAGCAGCGATGCAATGAGACTGCGGCTGCCGTTGCCTTCGAGACACGAAGACGAGGGATGAGGCGGAGCGAGGTAGGCGAAGACGAGAGGGATGAGAGTAGAGTATAGGGTTGGGTAGATAACCCCGCATCCTAGTGCCAAGATAACCCGACTTGACCCGCGGGTCCTCCTTGCTGAATAATTACGGGTAAGGCGCGCACCAACGGCACGGTGCTTCGTTCGCTCTCCGTACCTTCGTATAGTTGGATAGGTACACAGTACCTACACATACATATAGAGGTAGAGTAACCAGTGTTGGAGCACCGACAGCACCAGAAGCGAAACGTAGTGCGAGTAACCTAGCCAGTGTGCTACAGCTACACCGAACGAAGCTGTAACGCAAGACCTAAAGTTCCGATGAGCTCCTTCCCTTCGCCCTTACCTATATTGACAATAGTATCGATCTCCGGAAAAACAACTATAGGAAACGTGTAATATTTCTGACACTTTTGTCAAGATTGTTTCGTATTACGTTCATTTTAACACCTAGTCATTACATTTTGTTTCCTCATAAAGAAATTAACGGACTGTAATGTTCTATCAGCGGAGGATGCTTGTGTGCTTTGATAGATGAAAAAAGTTGCAGCGACAAGATACGTTTAGAAATAAAATCATAATATGCCACTAAATTTGAACATTTTGATGGATTGACGATATATTTAATATCAAAGTTTGCTTAACGATCGTCAACTTGTGAACCGAATCAGAATTCGACATTTAAATAATTACGTGAGCTAGAGTAACCACGAAAATCTTAAACACACACACACACACACACACAGACATTTTTTGTTCTTAACCACTTTTCCCTACGTTTTAAACAATTGGATGTAAAAAAAAAAGGTTCAACTGATTAAAGTTTACGTGGGTTAGAGCGACAAAATCTAATTTTTGTAATATTTCATTTAAGATTTTAATAATTTATTTTGAATGTAGAACGACCTAAGTACGCTAACTCGTGCAAATTACAAGTTATGGAGCTAAAACATTAACCGCAAGTGTAGTTACGACTAATTTTAGTTGATATTGCATGCATTTTGGACAGAATCAAAGAAGATACGAATTTATTTATTAAGGATGCACATTATTTTCATAAATCAATACTCGTACATTCGATTAAACTGACATAATTTGAGAACCGCTTCAAGTAATGAGTGAACGTTTAGCAAAACGGTGGATTACTATCCAACTATCGAAGAGGAATAAATAAAAATCGATAAATTAATATAAACTTTATGAGATTTTGATTGTTGTTTAAAAATTGTAAAAGAACTTGAATATCCTAACTCCTTTAAATTTAAAGTTATCGAATTAAAGATATTTACATAAATGAAGTTAGAATTAAAAGATTGGTTGGTTCTTAATTTGGCTTCCATACATAATTAATGTCAAAAGTTATGAAATATGTCATTTCGTAAAAATCGTTGATTATCTACGAATTTTTACAAATTTCAAGCACGTTTGTGTCTTCAGTATTTAAAGAAGCCCGCCAAGTAATATAATTTTCCACATTGCTTCCTCATTATATTCTACCTTTCCCAAAGTTTTTTTTCTGCGAGCCTAATGTTTCGTATTATTTTCGCGTGAATAATAAAAACAATTTTATGCTCGCGAATATATTTATTCTTATATTTTTGAATAGAAAATTTGACAAATTCTTCAAAAAAATCGTAAGAATCTGTTTATTTAATTTGATTAATTTTTTTTTTCTTTCTTTCGGTTAACAAGAATTTGCCAATTTTGAGGTTTAGCCATAAATCGATCTAAGGTTTGAATACATAGATCCAAGAATAAATAATAATCTCTAACTTTTCGTTACATAGTTTTCTATATATTCCATCTTGTTATTATGGTATCCGTCGATCGCATCGTGCTTTTTCCCGTGCCCTTTTCTTCGCTTCGTTCGCCTCTGGGATCAGAGGCTCACCGAGAGAGTACAGCAAAGGGGGTTGGAAACGTGACCGCATCGCTCGCTGGCTCGGTTATGTCGACGAGAGAACGAAGAAAAGCCAAGAGGGACCCTCGCAGCAATAACCTCTTGCGCTGTTCTCTCGGTATTATCCCTCTCGCGACCAGGCCCGGCACGCGGGCGGACCCGAGAGTCACGAACGAACACGCACGCCAAGGATAGATCCTGTGCGCGACCTCCCGCGTACTCTTTCCCTCTTTATTTCTTGCTGGCGCTCTGTTTCTTCCACCCTTGGCAGCTCGTCCGTATTACGAGAGCAATCGGTCGCAGCGTTGCAGGACCGCGCGGAAAGACTGCGGAGCAAAGAGCAGAAGAGAGCGAAAAGTTCAACCGACTGTAACTATGACACAGAGTGAGACGAGGATCTGAGACTCGCACTCGTGAGCGCCAACGAAGTTGGCAAGCTCCTCGTGATCGTGCAACAACGGCAGACCGCGCTTGCGGATCTCCGATGCTCTCGCAACCGCTCGCACGACGACGCGAAACCAAAGACCGCGGGCACCGCGTGCTCTCGGACTCGATAATCCTCGGTGTGCCCCCCTACGATGCTACTTACAGGGGCAGAGACGGCTGCTGCTGCTGTTGCTGTGGCTGCTGTTGTTGCAACCGAAGCCCACGGCATTACGGGGAATCCACGCTCACGGGTACAGAGTTCATGGCAGACGGTACAGAGATAGAGCGAAAAGAAGGGGTACAGAGAGAATGCAGAGCGCGACGCCAAACCCATAGCCAGACGATTTCTACTACGATCTTTCGTTTCTCATATTCCCACCGTTCGATCTCGTCAAGTATGTTTGTATAGCAGTATGCGGGGTGTGTGTGTGTGTGTGCGCGTGTGTGTGTCCGGTTGTAGATACAGCGAAGAATCGACCGTCATAATAATCGTAGCATCGAGAGTATCATTAATGTACAAAGAGTACAGAGCGAAACGGTTAAGTATACAGACGTACAATGTTACCACGAAGGTATAATAGGAGACTCGATTTCCACCACAGAGATTATATTTTTCTTCCACTTTGTCAGGCAAATTGACTTCGATTCAATGCGAATCGATACAAATATCGGATGTAAAAAAGTTGGAATATATTTTGCTACATTTAATATATCCGTTTATCGAAATATATTGAAAAATTTCAAGGTTAACATTTATTACGTCAAACTATAAGGCATATGGTCTGAAACACGGGGAGGGAGAACTCGTGCGTGCCCTGTGTCGAAAGGCGAAAAGGTCAACTCGTTAATTATTGATAATATCGGTGTGCGTGGCATGTCCAGTCAATAAAATATTTTAGCGATGCATGAATCGGATACGTCAACGCGTGTTTGCGTAATAATTAATATCACCGTGTATATTACCACTGTCATGCTTTTTTTTTTGTTATTCTTAAGAGAATATAAATCACTTGTCACACGAATCACACGTAACTAGAGTTGCTCGGCAAAAAGTTGCAGCTGCAAAAGTCTTACCAACAGCAGCTAAAACGTTTTTCAAATGAATTCTTTTTTATTTTATTCTGCTCTACGTCTTTACATCTACATCCATGAATTAATAATGTAAACCTTGAATGAAAAATAAAGAAGTTAAGATTAGCTCTCGTTTCTCAGTGACGTCGACGGAGAAATACTTTTCTCTGTTCGTCCTCATTCGATTAATCAGAAAAACAACCCGCAGGGAAATTCCGTTAGATAGGTTTCGGTGCCCCTTGAGATATCACGACAAATAACAAATTCATGGAAACAAGGAATATCAAGTACAACGAAATGAGGTTTATAAGAAAAAAAAAAAATGCAGGATTCAAAAATACTTGGAAATACACGTGCGAAGTAACTGGTGCGCAAAAGCGACTGTAGATAATAGACAGCGATTAGTACGATGATAGATTTAATGGACAGTTGAAATGGGAGTAATAACGATTACTTCGGAATTTCAAAGGATCGTTATAGCCTTCTTCCGCCGAAAAAGCGTATCAAACGGTATGTGATGAAAAAAACGTTAATGACGTTGTGTAGATTGGTTTTATATATAAAATTAATACACTCACCGTTCGGAAAACATTTCTGTTTAAATTGTTTTCAATGTAGAACATGAATATGAACGATGTGATCTAGGCAGCTTCGGATTATTAGCTTTCATGTGAGTACAGCTCTCAATACGACACCATAGATTTAAGGGGATGATCTAGATGTAGAAGCGATTAGTATTAATAATTTATCAGCTTTATCAACACTTTATTTGCATCGTAAATATCAGAAGGTTTTCGCTCATCCACTTTACCCTGCTATCACTTGTTAAGAGTTGATAGCACGATGTTTATTAAAGTTATCGAAATATCGCACTTCGTTGTTGTGCTTTATTGGTGCTGTGATCGTTTACCAAGTGAGCCGTTGCGAATAAGTTTAGTTTAGTGTCAATTCTGACATAAGAGCCTTCTAACCTGTAACCTCTTTTAAGGTAGTTCACTAATAAACAGTTGGTAACTTGAACCTTTTTGTTTTGTCTGATTTAATCGCTAGAATACATTTAATTCAGCAACGATTGAGACCAATCAAACGGGTAAGAACAGTAAAATGTTTAAACGATAATTGGGATGAAATTTAGTAATTTTTATCTCGTAGGAAAAGAAGTTTCAGCTTAGAAATAAACGAAATTTCCTTGAAGGCATAAAAAGAATATACAGGTGAGCACTCTAAGTGCAGTTTTTACGTTAATTACATATAAAGTTGAACTTTTGTTTTCTTCTATCTGTCTTTCTCTCTCTCTCTCTCTCTCCTTCTCACTGGATTTTATATTCCTGATGAAATAATTCCTCTTTTTGATATACAAACAAATTCACCATATTTTTGGGACACACGCAGTGAACGTTCTATAAAAATTCATGAATTTTTGTAACTTTAACGCAGTCTACTGCGATAGTCAAGTATCTTGTAATATAAGAGTTTTCACATATTTACGAAAATAGCATAATTGAGGATTTTTAATAAAAAGAGTTGCTATTCGACGAAAATTCTTATTTATTTTTATCCAAAAATGCTTTTTTTCTTCGTGATAAATAAAAATTGCAATTTAAATGTGTTGATATTATGTCTTCTGAGGTCATAATTATGCATTTATCGTTAACAATTTATTCATTTTCATTCACTTATCCCGGGCATAAACGTGTTAAAAATTTTAACGTGAGAGCCAATTAATTTTAACACACTGGCATGTGTGAATTTATAGTAATTTATGCGACGGGTAGTTTTTTGACTATCGCAAAGTTGCGACATAAGCTTAAGTCTTATATCAATGTGACATAAGCCTTAAAGCGAATGTTGTAAAGTCACGATAGTCAGATTCGCCATTTCGCGCAACCCGTGGCATACAATATTTTATGCAAAGCCTGCTTGGAAAGTTCAATTGAAGATAAATGTAAAATTGAAATTTCTTGCAACATCATTAGCTATTTGAAGAAGTTCCGACTGTATCACTGGTCGTGTTAGCTTATCCATTAGGTTACTATACCTATTACTTTACAAAGTTAAAACAATTAAATAATGTAACACTTTAACGCACTAGTGCGGTAAAGTAATGCGGATAGTGGGAGTGCGTTAATGGGTCACTTCGACCACGACACACAACGCTCGAAAAGTGAACTTTCCAAGGTGGCGTTGCATAAAAACTAAAAAGTGTTACACTTAGCACTTAATTGATTAAAACTGATTAAGAGACCACACGAATGGTACTTGAAACGTTGTATTTTAAACTGTGCGGTGTTGATGCGGGATTCCATGAATAACATCGGCAAAAGCAAATTGTAGTTCTTTATAGAAGCATCGTTATAGAATGAGGTTTCGTTTCGTTGGGAAATATAACTAGGATACAACCGGGTGAGATTACCTGAGGAATGAGAGCGCCGCAGCAAGAAGATGAGCTAGAATTAGCAGCTACCGTACATCCAGAATGGCCCTCTCGCTATTCTAACCCGACATTAAAGGATCGTCCATCATCCATTAGTCGGTCGTCAAATATCTATCCTCTTTCTTTCCTCGTGCGCACTTCTTTCTTAAATTACCTTTATCTTTACCGGTGTGCGGCAGTCGGTGATATTCCGTCTTGTAAATTTGAAATCGATATATCAAGAGTCGGCAGTACGCGCAGTCTCAGCTATCTATAAACCCATTAATTCATACAATCCATCCTCGATGTGTCTGACCCACAGCAGTCAGTGACTACTCCGCTTGTGCCTCACGCTCGTTGTTTCTCAAAGAGACTTTGATGGCGACGGATAGGAGGAGAAGAGTCGAGAAGACTCCGACAACGATGAGGGAGAAGGACGTGGTGGACGACGTTACGTCGCGGGTTTCTCGTCGTCGTAGCGCGAGGGTCATTATAACGAGGTCTTGTGTCTCTCGCCAAGCGGACTCGGATATTTCGTAATGGGAAAGAAGGACGGACCGTTGAACGGAATACGAGGAAGAAGGACAGCTAAAAGGGATGAGTACGTCGAAAAGAAAATAGAGAATACGAGGGAGTAGAGAGAAGGGGTTGAGGGGAGCAGAGTGAAAGAGAGTGAGAGAGCGAGGATCGAGGATGAGCAGAGTGGTATACAGCTTCCACGTGCGATGGTGATGTGCTTGCGGATCTTTCCACGTGTTGTACACCACAACGGTCTCTCCGTGTCTCTGTACGCCGGTTTGTGGATTAGTAAGGCACGTACTTGCCGCCGTTGCAACACGGCCGATAGGCAAAGTGCACGAGGTAACCGCGCACCGAGAAGAGCTCTACAGGGTTTCGCAGTGACTACGGTGAAGACACAAGATAGACAGAGAGACGGCATAGGTACGAGTGAGCCAGAAAATAAGCTACCGTGTACAGCATACAATAGCGTATAGAGCGTCGACGTTCTGCCCGACATGTATAGTAGGTGTATATAGTATATCCGTATGGAAAGGAGCCCCCGTATCTCACTGGTCAGAGCCACTTAATTGACACGCGGCGCGTCCCTAACACGTCGCGACCCCCCAACCGGGTTCCGCATGCTGCTGCCGGCACCGCCAACGCCAGGAGTATGCACAGAGCTCTTCGGCACTCCGGGCACCAACATCGAGGATCTCCATCTGTCGCGACTGCCGCTACCATCGCCGACGACTACTAACGTCACTCTACCAACAATGATATATACATACGTGTAGCTACTCTGCCGCTGGTATTGGCAACTGTTCTGCATCGACTTAATACTTTGCAGGCACATCTGTGTATGTAGAACTTCTGTAACTTTTCGGGAGCAGTCAACACGTATACTACGATCAACGAATCACAGAAATTTGTGGAATAGTTGACAAACACGAGGAAGCTGTTTTTAAAAATTTATTTTGTTGTTACGTTGCCTGACGTATACTTCATTGACGGATCTCTCAGTCGTAGAGTCACGATCAACGAATTATCGAGCGGCACTCTCGTGATTAAGTGCAAGGAAACAAATAACCATTTTTCAGTCGTTTTTCGAGAGTTTACAATGATGAGAAATAATGCGATATACATATGAGACTGACCTGCTGGAATATCTATTGAAGTTTGATATTTTCTACCTTACTTTTAGTCTTGAGAGTGCACGGTTGGCAGAATAATTTACCGTTACGATAGACTTACGATCTCTACATTCTTTCGCCATTTTCTCGAGGTTAATGGCTTTTGCAATTTTTTTTCTGCGTAATCAAAAACTCCGAGTCCTGTGTCAACGGTCCTTTACCTCAATCCTTCACGGACAAGGAACTTTTTGTTAGGAACGACACGATGATATATTTTTGTTTGTGAAAACAACGAAGAAAAATAGACTTTACATCATGGAGGTGACTGTCAAAATTTCTCTAACTCGCAGTACATTTGTGAATAACTCTACCGATTCGAGAGAAACCCTATGACGCACCAATGGCCAATCGCATGACCATCGTGTGACAATCCTTTGACCACAGAAAAATCACCAAAATCGTTATTTTATCTAAACTCGTGTGCGTGGCGCAAAAAGCGTCTGCATTTGAAATATCCAACTAAACAAATGTTATAACAAATTACCGGAATATAAATTACCGTTGTTTATCATTTCTATCCGTACTTAAAGGTTTATTTAACCCTTCAGGTTTATCAGTAACTTGAATGTGATCAAACATCGTTATCATAATCACGCTATTATCGGAAAAGATGCTGAGAGAACTATCCAGCGTAATTACGATTGTATATTAAACAATTTTTACCAATCAGTTCCAACGGCGATGACTTTCGGTGTTAACAAGTGCGTCTCGATACTGAATCAGCCTGTATGCACGCCGTTAAGCACCATAATCGATCACGCTTATTTACTTAGTGACCTCGCACCGAGAACCGGGAGATCAATTTATGGCCTTGCGAGCGTGCACACCCACACACACACACACACACACACGCACACACATGTGCACACACCTACCCACACACACGCGCGCGCGCGCATACACACACACACACACACACACACAAAGATTGAGTCGATGCGGTGAGACCCCGAGTCCCGAAGCCGCTCGTCGTGCTTCACCGCGAAGATCGTGCCGCGATGATGCGCCGCCGTACAACAGAGACGAGAGCTCTTGTCTCGCGCGCGGCGGTCTTGACGGGGATGGCCAGACAAGGCCCCTTGTCCGTTCCGTCGTGCTGCTGCTGGGCCAGCACCTCGTGCGTCGTGTGCGCGCTTATATTAGCGGGTAAAGCGTCCGGTAGGTCTCATGGAATGAAAAGAAATTCTCCCGAGATGCATCAGGCTTATATCTTCTCGGGAGATTCGCGGTCTGCGTGGCTACAAAATGGTAACTACCCCAAGTCTCTCAACGTCATGTGCAACAAGAGTAAAACGCTTTGTAGCGAATCGAAAAATTAAATAAAAAACGAGCAACATTAAAAATCAATTATCCTTATGCTTTTGAAAACATTCCAAATCACTATATTCTGACAAACAAATTGTGAATAATTTATCAAAGACTATAATAGTAAATAGATAATAACATTTAATTGAACTACGATTAAAGTTCGATCTTTCTTCCTCTTCGTAATTTCTCTTTTATACGCAATATTTTAATTATTCCGTTAGTTATCGATAACTCATGATTGATCGTATAAACAATTTTATTGCCACAAAATTATAATAAGAAATATGCATATCGTACTCGCGAGGAGAACGCGGACGCACGTAAACAGCCAGAGATCTGGAGGCGGTGGAGAATCACGAGGCATAGGCGGACAACGCCGTGAAGGTAAAGAGCCCGAGAAAAGTACAGGAAGGAGGGGATAGTTTGCTCTGGATTCCAAGCGTGACCCCGAGCTGACCCGGCGAGAACATCTCCGCGAATCCCTCCATCTGTCTCATTCTATCATGGTTTTCGCATTCGGCTGCGCTCTTCTTCTCGTCGTTGCCGCCACCGCCGCCGCCGCCACCGCCGCTGCCGCCACTGCTGCTCTCCGCAATTATATCCCCGCTTCTTCGACCGGTAGGTAAGTACCTTGGCTATATACGTTGTACTGTATAGTACGTTGGCTTCGCTCTCTCTACCTCATATAGCTGCGTATAGTAATACTCTCTGTACGATCCAAGCCAGCCAACGTCTCGGTATTATAACATAGTATACTTATAGGTCTGTCTATAATACACGAACCGAGTACCTTGCCATCTGCCCTCGGCAATGTACACATAGACCGAGATCAAGTTTTCGGTCTATGTACAGTACAAGTATCACGGTGCGAGTTCTCCAAGAGGTTGACTGCACCATAGACTCGAGAAGAGCGCATGACGAAACAGCTGTAATAACGAATTTGCTCTATACGATGATACGATGATCTATCGAAAGAAATAATAAACGTTACTGAGAGAATAACAAAATAGGGTATCTGTTTTGCTATTCTCGATCGTCGTACGACTTTCGATACTTGAATAAACTGAGCAATAGATGCTTTGTAATAAAGACGTTTTGTGTTTTTATCAAAGAACAAGTTTCCTCCCCGGAAGAACTGGGTTGGCGGTCAAAGACGCAAAGACATGTGCCAACACAGTGTCTTTAGTAAAGAGTACTCGTGATAAATTGTTAGTTACCTCCGATACGTCGTGTCTCTTGGAAAAATCGATTCAACTATACGCTGTAAGCAATAACCAGCGGTATATATGCTTACGATGTTAATAATGTAGAGTTTGAATCAAAACCAGGACGGTTAGTATAAAAGTTCACACCAGTTATAGCGATAACGAATGGTATAGAACAAATAGTGTTAAAAAATAAAACGGTCACACGTTCATCCGACACTCCGGACAATCATACCCGTAACATCTATATTAATTCTAAATTTGTAACTCTGTACTGGTGTTATATACCGTTAAAGTTATTTTAAAAGACACGTTTAATGAAATTTGGCAAAAACAAAGATTGAAGAATTGTCGTCAAGTCGAAAATGCAGCATATTTTCATTTTGCTTACAATAATGTCATTAACAATCATATTATTGTTAATTTTGTAATTCTGTACTGGTGTTATATAAAGTAAATGTTATTTCAAAAAACGCGTTTAACTAAATTTGGCAAAATACAAATATTGAAGAATTGTCGTTTAGTCAAAATGCAACATATTCTAGTTTTGCTAACAAAAATGTTCTTAACACTCACATTAATGTTAATTTGGTAACTCTGTGCTGGTGTTATATACTGTAAATGTAATATTAAAAAAAAAAACTAAATTAGGCAAAACACAATTATTGAGGAATCGTCGTCAAGTCAAAATGCAGCATATTTTGGTTTTGCTTACAATCATGCTCTTAACACTCATATAAATGTTAATTTTGTAACTCTCTACTGGTGTTATAATATAATGTAAATATTATTTTTTAAAACACGTTTAAGCACATTTGGCAAAAACAAATATTGATTATTGTTTATACTAAATACATCATATTCTGATATCATTTGAATAACGTGATATTGTTGATATGACAAATATATGGACATCCGTTGTGCTATATTTTCAACCAATAAATTTACCTCGTAATTTTACTTTCTTTACAGATTAGATAAGTCAAAGGAAAATCACATTTATGAATATACATAAACGTAAATTACGATCAGATATCCTATGTAACTTATTAATATTACGCCCAGAATGAATGTCAACAACAACGAGACAAAGTATGTTCAAGGTAAAATCCACGATCCATAACATTCGACCATTCCACGATGCACTGGTCACGAATCGTTGGCTTCTCACCACATACTTCACGTGTTCCGCAACAAGCGGTACACGTTTTAAACAAGAGTGCGTGTTAAGTTTACTCTACCAAACGTAGAAAAAATTACAAAAGTTCTAATGTCAATGTCGATAGATCAAATTGACACGCGATTCATGGAAAAATCATTAATATTAATACCTACAAAAAAAGTTTACACTGACGACATTTTACACCGTGGATTATTAACAGTTTTCGACATGTGTACCATTCTGTATAAAAACGATTTGGTCCTCGATTGATATATAATCAATCGTTATAATTGATCTACAAGTACAGACCAAGACACGATCTTGCATCAAAGGTAAACTTTTGAAACTTACAGCACTGGCCAGATACAGCAAAAGTCTATTAAACTCAAAGAGGAGTGCTACTGTCATTGTAGAGGGGAATTGAGCGGAAGGGTTGATCGGCTCGAGGATTGCCGGGCGGGCTGCTTGAAGTACGCAACGCTCCTATCAAAAGTCTGTTTAAATTCCTACTACATCGAACTAGACTTTGAATCAACGTAAATATATTTTATGAAACTTTTAATAATCGGTTAAGTATAATCGACTTTTGATATGAGTTTTCAAACTCCATCTGTGATGTAGGATCGTCTCATTGGTTCTGATTCTCGATAGATTATATATAGATTGATTTATTATAAATCAATCAAGGAAATATTTTTCTACGACGGATATATACTGCTTGCATATTTTTGCTAATCAAGTAAAATTTGTGTACTATACTCATATGGAATGTATCGGAGAGTATCACGCGTGCATCGTGTGTCGGTAGAAGCACGAGAAAGAAAGACTGAGAGAGAGAAATAAGTCGAGGTAGAGCGCAAGCAAAGACAAGAGCGAGAGAATCAACGCTGTACTCGATATCACGTTGGAAGCGTAAGGCTTTAATTGACTGTAATTTGCGTGGCGGAACGCGATCCCGAAGACTGTAAACAACTCGGTGGCGTAGAGAGAAGTAGTAAGTCCGTGGTGTCGGCGTCGGTAGACTCTTGGGGTTGCCGACCTCGTCCGCCACAATCGTAGAGACTCGACGGTGAAACAGAGAAAGAAAGAAAGAAAGAGAGAGAGAGAGAGAGAGAGAGAGAGAGAGAGAGAGAGAGAGAGAGAGAGAGAGAGAGAGAGAGAGTAACCTTAACCCTGGACAGACCTGAAACTTCTCATTTCTACTCTTCAAGCTTTGCTCCACCTACATAATAATCCCCTATTAGATGGATACAAATGACCCCAACGTTATTATTATTATTATTATTATTTTCATCGAACGATTATAATTGAAACTGCTTGCTATATTTGTCAATGCTTTTCTTGGGATTCAAACAACTTTACCATTCGCTGTTACAGAGCTCTGCTGCACACTGAGGAAAATCTAGAAAACGTAGAATCGAGGACGCCGTAACGATTGATAACATCGTTGGAAAAGGCAATGGTAAGGGAAACGGAAAGGCGCGTGCCGCCTGAGTTACGATATTCCGCTCGTTATTATATAAATTAAAGTTTAACAAAGTTTGAATAATATAAGAAGTTAGAAAATTCAAAATAATCCCCAATCTCATTGCTTTAATATATTTTTTGTAAAAATTGTAGCCAATAACGACAACTTATCGCGTAACCAGTGTGACAAATTTTGAATCGATTGGTCTCTCAAATTCTTTAATTTCTATCTCATTCGCAAATTTCAAGACTTTCACTGTGCAAGCTATTGGAATCTTAAATGAAACAATTGAATGTTCTATCAAATTTGAACGCTTCCATCGATTTTGATGAAAGTTTACATCAAACATCCCTTAACATCCTTACATCCGTATACAACATTGTAGCTCGATTCTTTAAATTGTTTTTAATTTATTGTCAAAATAAAAAATTGAAATTCACACAAAAACACTTTGACTGATCTTGTTCGAGCTTAATATCGAGCATCGCCGAATGTTACTTCATCTTCGTAATAAAAATTAGAAAAATCGATGAAAGTTTACGGAAATTAGAACGATCGCACTTGTTTTTCGAAAGTTTAAGACAATTTCAAGTAACCTGACATAAAATGTTCCAATTTATTTTTCACGAAAACAAAGCTCTGTCTATGAGAAAGCAAAAGAAAAGAAAAGAAAACAGAGGATCGATCGACCGGAGCGGAAATAGTGGAAGATGCTTGATATCCTGTTATTTGTTACAGACGTATGTGTACGTAACACGTATACCACAGATGGAGCTTTAGCTGACGAGAGAACAAATAAGAACTTGGTAGAAAAATAAAACTCATGCGACCTGGAAGCCACTATGGAGCAAGTAGTCTCTTCCTTGACTCATTGACTCGTTAAACGTCGTTTCTTGTACGAAGTTTTCGCAAACTTTGCACAGTCAAGATTACAATAATGAATCTTTCGATTCATAATATTATACTTATGTCTTTGAAAATATATCTGACAAGTTTTTTTTTCTCACTAAATGAAACAATTATTAACGAAAAAATCTTTCCAAAATAAATATTCAGTTATAATATCCCAAGAGTTTGGAAAATATCTGATGAATTTTCAAGTTCAAGGGATATTCGGTGGATTATTTTTGTTCACCCGAATTTCAACCGATAAGATACCGATGTTTGGTATCAAACATTTTCGTAAGAGAATTAGCTTTATTGAAATTTTCATAAATAAATGTATTCGACGTTTCCAATATTCACGCAGGTTACAAGCTATTGAATTTTTTTTTTTTTATTACAAAAAATCTCTCTCAAAACACATATTTTTCTCCAAATTACATATTACGAGAAAAGTACGTACCAATATTTTGGCGAAGGTAATAATGGAAATATTGTCGCATAAAGAAATCGCAGGTACTTTCGCAATCGTCGTTATCCGATCAACCCAGATTTTTTAAACGATTTTCCTATTTGCCGTTCGTTGAAATTGCTAGATGACACTGCGTGTCCATATATCTCATCGAATATGCAAAAAGCCATAAAAGCAAAAAGCCATCTGGTGTATAAATGTATAGAGCAGACGAATACTATATGTATCGATGTATCCATAGACAGTGGTAGGTTGGTAGCACGAGAGGCAGTTTCGTTTGCAAAATACAGCACGTAGGGTAGTAATAGCGCATTCGGTGGGTCGGGAGGTAGGTTACGCGAGACCAGTCTGGTCGTTTAGGAGAAGCGAGACGAGTGGGGTATGAGGAGAGCGAACAAGTTAGGTGGCGAGGGAGGATCGCACGGGGCCAGGTACGCCGTCTGCTCCAAGTCTGCACAGAACCAAAGGGGTAGTACAGGGGAGGTTGCAGCGCGCAGTGCGGGGCGACGAAACTGCCGTACTCTCGTAAAGTCTATTTGTTGTCGAGCAGCTAGGTGCGCAAGGAAGCGGAGAGGGTGCGGTGGAACGAGAAGGTTGGTGCAAGAGTAACAGTGGAACGGGATCCGCCGCCGCATCGTTCTACCGACACCACGAATTTACGCAGCCCTCGTAAAACCGGTATGGATTGACACGTCGACGGGTGCAGTAAACGTTGGCCCGCCGTTTTCGGCGTACCAGATATAACAAGGGGAGGAAAGTGAGCACCATACATTTATATAAAGATATTAACCAGTGAGAGAGAGAGAGAGAAAGAGTACGATAACAATGCAAAAAGTTACATTATCCGCAAGAATGACAAATACGTAGACGATGGGAAGATGTAAAGCAGCAATATGTAAAAGGTAAATGCGTAACTGAAGCGACATGCAAGATTTTTGCACTCAAAGTGCGACGAACAAAAAGAGCTTTCATTGTTACGCTAACCTTATAGTACACTTAACTCGAACGAAATGATGTTAATATATAAAATAACGATAACTCGTCGAGAACTTTGTATCCGTGCATTTTACTCAGAAAATGTCTAGTACAGTTATACAATGTATTATAGATGCATGTAAAGCTCGGTCGAACGCGTATACTCGTAGTGTGGCAAACCAGCGGAGCTTCGTCTATGGTAAATGTATATAAAACCGATGCTTGGTATACGTATACGAGCATTCCATGTTACGTGTGGTATAATAGACGTGCGTAACGACCGGGTGGGTACCCCGTCGTCGTCGTCGTCGTCGTCGTCGTCGTCGTCGTCGTCGTCGTCGTTCGAGCAGGCAGACTTGTCGCAAGGTTTTATTATTCGCGTGGCAAAGCCTGCGAAGCTTCTTATGCTTCTTCCATGATCTCGTCGCTACTGGCATTCAAAGTTTTCCACCGTTTCTTATACGATTGCTCATTTTTCGCTGCGGTTTTTGTAACCATTAACATTAGCTATCCTAAAAAGACTCCAAGATAGAACAAGGAAGATACGTAAAGAAAAAATGAAAAAAATTCACACGCGCGCACACGCGCGTCCTTATACCAAGGGCTTTCTATTTATAGAAGATACTCTACGGAATAACGTCCGTAAAAGTTCATGTGTATATGTACGGTTGACTGGTATATCAGAGGTCTAACGCATCCGTGCAAATGTATGCAGGCTCGCGCGTTTGCGTGAACTCGAAACCACCAGGCAACAGTAAAATAGTATCTATCCTGTGGATATAGCGTAAGTAAACTCAGTAGGTATACACGAATATGTACAAGCGGTGTAACCATACACAAGAATGCGTGCACGCACGTTCTCACGCTGGCACGTAATCCTCCTGTGGAAATACACAGTCACGCACACTTGTGTATAAATTCTACGTTCGATGCTAAGTAATATCACTATAGCGGAATATACCTCGACTACGGATATATAGTTGCTATATTATTCCAGCATATAGTATCGTGTGGAAAACGCGTAGCACAACGGGCCAACGCAGCCTGGCCGTACACGTGATGCGTGCGAGGGTGTGCGTTCGCGTGCACGTCGACGGTGAAACGAAGAGAGGCAAGCAGAGAGGAAGAAACTAGAGAGCGGGAGTGAGTGAGAGAGAGAGAGAGAGATATATATGTGCGGGGGCGTGAGGTATAAAGGAAGAACAGAGCGAGATGGGAAGCGGTAGGGTGAGGAGAGGGTTAGGGGACAATAACAGTACTGCGTTTTCGGGCAACGACCCCCGTCGCCATCCCTTCGACCCGTGCGAGAGGGTTAGAGCAAAAAGAGACGGAATCACGAGTGAGAGCCTAGCCACCCGTGACCCAACCTTCGCGCCGGCTCGTCTACCGTCAAACCGAACGAGCCCCGAAGCAGCAGCAGCAGCAGCAGCAGCTCACAAGCACACCCCCTCAACCCTCCGACGACGCGGGCTGTGAGTCCTGCACCTTGTCGAGCCTCAACCCCGGCTCAGCTCGGCTATCCTTACCGCACGCGCTTTCCTGTTGCCTCCGTTTTACTTTATCGCTTTCGATGCTTCTCTCTCTCTATCTCTCCCTCCCTCTCTCTCTCTCTCTCTTTTCGTTTGTCTCTTGCTTGCTTGCTTCCTCGATTAATTCTGTTTCTCTCTTTCTATGTTTTACACAATGATAGAGCGAGGGAATCTACACAATGCTACGATTCGCACATTCTATCGAAACCCACACGCCACTTTCTCGACGGTAATTAAGGGGAGAGGTTGCTAGTTTTTTTTTTATTGTTTTTTTTTTTATATCGGCTATACGAATTTTGAAAAAAATGCAAATATATTCGAAATAAACTCTACAAGCATCCTATAGAATTCATATTGTCGAATAACGAGCGTCTTCTTGTAAGCGTTTATTGAAACACAGTATTATTAAGTTTTTTAAAAACTTTTTCGCAATTATCACGACACTTTTAATATATTTTCAGTTCTATTCATTCGATATAACTATTTCATATAAATAACATCTCAAAACTGCACTGACTAAATTCATGTGCAGAAAAAGAAAACAGTAATGGTTTTTTCTGTTAATGCAAATTTTGCTTCATTGCTCTTTGGATCATGGGGTCCGAGCTATAGGGTTCCCTGTTGTTTGCAATAGCAGTTGGATTTCAATGTAGGTACAACTGAGACGATGCGAAATCAACTAAATCTACAGTTGCGGATGGCGCAACTAAATATCTTAATATTTCGAAGAAATTCCATTTATTGATAAAATATATTTAATTAAATTAAGATTCGGTTGGTTCAATAATCTAAATATTGAATCGAGTAACAAAATATTTAGTTCATCGACAACTTCGCAGTTATCCTTGATTTTACGTATTATGTGAATATACGTTCTCAACGATATCGAGACTTCGATGATTCATCTTACCCAAGAGAAAGCGATGGAGGAACATGGAGCAAAGAGCTTTTGAATGTACAAAAATTGTGCGCCTGCGACGCGTGTGAACCTCAGGAGAGTTTTATGGACACAGTAACGAAAACATTGTCGAACGAGTGGATTGGAAAGATGCCCAACCGATATACGCGCTCATTCGAGGTCTTGTTTTCGCTAAAAACAGATTCTGTCTTCTCTCGTTATTCGGTAATGCGTAATTCTCCATAAGAAGATGATTCCGAACTGTCAGCTTACATAAATAAGAAAAATATGGAGAATCGGTTGACAGACGAAGAATAAAGAATCCCGATAAACCTAATTTGTTATTTAAGAAAATTCGATGACGATTATTATCTACGACAATTGAGAATGATAGAAAGAAAAAGCGAAGGAGAGTTTGATGCTCAATTGGAAATTTTATCGTGAGGCAAGCCTCAGGCTCGATGTCTCGTCGTTGTCGTAATAGTCGGACTGTGGGTTTCAGTGTGAACGAACTCCAAAGGCTGTGAGAGATGGGTGGCGGTAGAGGGTGAGACGGCCATTCGAGCCAGACGAAAGTTGGGTAACCAGACGGATATTCGGGCGTCGTGCGTGAGCGAGCCCTCGGCTAGGGTTGTGCGACGAATGAGAAACCAGACGCAGGACGGAGGAGGATTTTCACGTACGAGAGTCGGGTTGTACGGAGCACATACGTATGCACGCTACGTGACACATCCCCTCTGCGATCGGCGTGCCTCTTGAGCTCAGGGTACTCGATAAAGCTCTCTTCGAGAACGGTCGACACGGTGCGTATACGTCGTGAACCCACGTCTAAGCGCCACTCCCGGTGCCACTGACCCTACACATAAATACTAAATTCCTATACCGAGGGGTTGAAATACAGTAATTTTTAAATAAATTTATTTTTCAATATATTTGTTGTCATAAAAATAAATGTAAGAAGGAATATATTAAATTTGGTGTTGATACAATTGTTAAAAGATAACTTAAGTTGGAGCTGGAGCTTCAAAGTATTAAAATTCTTGATAAATATTGTTTTTTAACATTTATTTTTAGTATTTTAAATCGATTTTATTGATACGAATACATTATACTACGCTGACGAAACAGAGCCAGTGAAGACAAGAAAAAAATAACTTCCTACGGGATGAGTCTAGGAGTAAAGCCCAGCTTGGCTTATGCGCTCTAATCCACCAATCTACGGAAAACGTGCAGCCTCCTGCGAGCCTTAATCCTTTCTCTGTCTCGTCCTCGGCATCCTTCTCGAAAATACGAAATTCGTAGATAAGAGTAGGAACAAGATAAATGAAAGAACGTGAAAAACCTTCAAAAAAAAAAGGCATGCACCCTTGAATTTACAGTGTATACGAAAAGGTACGCTATACCTATCCACCCTCAAGAAGCGTTTTACTCCCAGCGACAACGAAACTGAATAAGAGAAAGAGGGACGGGGGAGAGAAAGAGAAAGAGAGAGAGAGAGAGAGAGAGAGAGAGAGAGAGAGAGAGAGAGAGTCCTGAGCTGAAATTCTGGCTTTATGCGCGAAAGGCCGGGAAAGGGTGAGGCGAGGGTCGGAGGGTGGCGCCTGAGACGTCGTTAACAGAAGGTCTCGGTGTGAACGAACTCCGTGCTGTGCGGTACGAGGAGTCGAGAAAGAGAGAAACCCGAAGCAAGAGAGCGAAGAGGCCCGGGCGAATGTTGGATCGCCAGACGCACATATTCGGTGTGTGCGGAAGATACGCGTCGACTTCGCAAGCGTATTACGCGTATATACGTAGCGCGCGTGGTAGTTAGGTAGGTAGGTGGTATATACATACATGCGTGTGACACTGCCAGAAGGGATTCGGAGGGATTGTTGCGGAGGGGTGATCGGCGGTGGCCAGGGGGGTCAGAGCTTCTGGAAGGGGTAGCGGTTCGGTGAGTGACGTTGCAAGTAGGAGGAGTGGGGAGCAAAAGACTCGGTTCGTGGGAGGCGAAGGGAGGTTTGCGTCTGGTGGCGCGACTTGACCCCGGTTGACCCGAGACTCCTCTTTCCTTCCTCTCGCTCTTCTTCCTCTTCCTTCCTCGTTCGTTCGCGCTCTCCCACGCCCTCCCTCTCTCCCTCGCCCTCTTCGTCGCAATCTCCCTCTTCTGCTTCCTCCGCGATTGCCCAACCTTTCCTCACTCCGCATCGTCGACGACACTGACGACGAAGCTTGTACTACCACCACCGCTTTCAGCATTGTTGTAGTAGTAACTACCGGTTGTGTTAGGCTGCTTTTGCTGCTTCGACTGCTTCTGCCGCTGCCCCTAACGCTCTCCCACTATCCGACTTGCCGTCGTACCCTTCGACGTGGCTAATTATTGATGTGTCCACCTGCCGCCTGCCGTCGAAGTACCCGCGTCGTTCTCCAAGAGCGACGGTATAGACGGTGCGTAGACGCATCAGTTCCGTAGACGGTCTCGTAACTCTCCGACGACAAAACGTACATCGATGTACCGTGTATGATGCGTCATATCGGCACGCGACGACACGGAGCCAATTTAAACCAAATAAACTACGTAAATTATCAAATGAAAATAAGAGGTCCAGGATCATCGTCTCGTGGACATATTGCTTTTACTCGTCGAGTATCAGATGAAAAACAAAAAAAAACAAATTCGAAGCGAGTATAGCGTAGCCGAAGCAGCAGCAGCGCGCTAAGGAATTATCGATCAGTTCGAGTCAACAAAATAGGTACCAGACTCGTTATGGAACTTCGTTACCCAGCATCTACCGCAGCATCCTTCGTCGCTTTTCTCTGTAATTTCACTCCCCCCCCCTTCCCCATCTCACTCGCTCCGCGGCCACGAGTGCTCGTTTGGGTTAAAGTAGCTTTGAAACTTGCAACTTTCCACTCTGACGTAAGTAGCGTGTACTACCAACCCGGCTATACGCTTAGAGCAGTCCGTGAATATACCGCGTTTATTAGACTGCTCGAAATGGCCCCGTTTTCCCTTCAATTTTTTCTTCCTCTCGACTCTTTACTTCATAGAAAAATCTTTTTCAAAAGAAAAAAAAAAGTAAAAGTTCAAACACTCGTTAGATTTCATTAAAATCTTTGCCTCGCTCGTATCCTCTTTCGGTCAACTTGTACGTCACAGAGGTAGATTACTTGCACTCTTAAAGTAAATCTACGTCACTCTTTCTGAGAGTTTAGCGCGATGAGAAAATGTTGGCCCGCGCGCAGCAGGAACAGGGGAAAACAAAGAGCGTTGCACCGAAAGCTCAAGCTGCGTCGAGACCCCGTGCTCTGCGACACACCGGCTACTCGGACAACCCGTCCATTCATTGCCATGAATTCCCCGTTTACATGTATAATGAGGTCTGGCGTAATGCATTTAAACGCGCACGAGCGTCGTCTGTACAAGGGTAAGAAGAATTACTTTTTTAAAAGAACAGTTTCCCCTCGCATCGAGAGAAGAAGAGGCGGACCGTGCGAAAACCCACCGGCATCCTCACCCTTGACGGTACATCGCGTTAAATAGACTCCCCCGACCGCGCGACCCACTGGCACACTGTTTCCATGCAAATTCTGTTTACTCTCCCGCCCTTACTCGCTCTATTCGCTTGTACTACTCTCGCAGCCCTCTCGTTGCTCGTTGCACCATCTCCCGCGTGAAGGGAGTACCGAGCCACGTGTGCCTTGGTTTACTATACCGTGATATACTCTGTAGGACAACGCTTTCACTCTCGGTTACACTTCTCCATTAATATCTTCTGTACTGCAAGGCAATAAGTATACTTTCTCTCAAGAATATTCATTTATCAATTTATATATTTTCTATAACAGTTGACATTTTTTATAATAGACATTTTTTATAATAGTATGAATAACATTTACAATTTTTATCACTAGACACGACCATTTAGGGATTTTTAAACCTAAATAACAATGCAGAGTGCCAATGATTGGTTCTAATTGCTTCATTATGAAACAGTGTTCGGTATAGAACTTGATGAGAATCGTTCCAGCGGTTTCAAGAGCGGAGGGCCGAAGAGGAGGAGATTTCGTGACGATTTAAATTTGTCCAATTGTAATACAAGTTGCTATCGAGACAATTTTTCATGCCGAATACATCGATTGATTCTGCCGCATCTTCTTCTCGGTATCCTCGTTAATGTCTTGAAAATTTAAGCTCAAAGTAGTAAGTGACAAATATGTAACAATTGACTTTTCAAATGTTTTCTAAATAACAGCGCAGAGTGCCAATGACCGGTTCTAATTTCTTCACTATGAAATAGTGTTCGGAATAGAATTTGGTAACAATTGTTTCAAGGGGTCTCGAGAGGGGAGGAGCGAGGAGAAGGAGAGAGATTTCGTGTACGATTTAAATCTGTCGGTTCGTAATAAAAATGATTATCGAGACAATTTTTCATGCCGAAAATCTCATTGATTCTTCCGTATCTTCCCTTTGGTATCGTCGTTAATATCTTGAGACTTTAAACTCAAGGTAGTCAAAAATATGTAACAATTGACATTTCAAATGTTTTTTTTTTTTTTAAGTTGCAAAGTAGAAGCTTCCAGATTGCTTCCTCATTTTTTTTTGTTCGCAGTTCATGAAGCTTTTTCTTTAAAGAAGCATAAATTGAGCAACGCACTTTCTTACAGGGGAGGCTGTGTATCGGAGACCAAAAAAAATAAAAATGCAATGTGTAAAATTCTACTTTACACATTTGTTTTTAAAGTTAACAATTTTTTACTTTCCTCTCTTGAGATTGTCATAAAAATTCTTGTAGATCTCGTAAGATCTCATACGTTTGGTTAATAGGAGAAGTAAAGTCGACAAAATCAATCATTCGTATGATGGAAATGCCGAAATATCGAAAGCAAGGAAAATTATTCGTGAACTTGATACTTTCATGAGCCACCGTTTGTCAAAACTATTTTTTATTAAATATTTCGTGAGGCCTGAAGCAAAAGGATGTTAAATATATCGTTGAACCGAAAGAGCATACGCGGTCCGCAATAATCTACTGAACAATTACAAATTAATAAATTTCCATTATCTACAATATTGATTATAAGTTTAGATAATAATTCTTTGTCATTTAAAAGTTCATCTCGTTGTTCAATAATTGCGTGAGGTACATTACACAACATGTCGAAAGAATAAAATGTTTGACGTCACCGAGCTATCCCAATGCAATTTAGTGATACAAGCTCGTGATGTATAAAGCTGGTTGAAACGTCTTTCGTGCTGGCAGTCGGTGGCTGTTCGTGTACAGTTTGCGAAGTGAAGGAGGAGAGCGAGGATCGGCGTTTGCGATGGCGTGTGGCAGTGGCAGTAGCACCACCACCACCACCAGCGACAGAAGTAGCAGCAGCAGCAGCAGCAGCAGCAGAAGAGCAGAAACAGCAGCAGCATCGTCGGACGAACAGCGCTGTCGGGTTTTGCGGGGTATAAACTCGTCGAGACGGCGGCCTCGTCGACGGCGTCGGCGGGCCACGTCGGTACGTTTCGGGGGTTGCGTGCGTCGGCTCGGCTCTGCGTGCTATGCCGAGGTGGTTGAACCTCGGCAAAAAGCTCGAAGCTCAAAGCTGCCCGGTCGACGGGTTGGTGGAAAAGAAGCGAAGGAGAGAGAGAGAAAGAGAGAGAGAGAGAGAGAGAGAGAGAGAGAGAGAGAGAGAGAGAGAGAGAGAGAGAGAGAGAGAGAGAGAGAAGGGTATTGCGACTGGGGCGACGGCTCCGCTCGAGCCACCTTTCACGGGTTCCTCAATTGTGTGCTATTTATGCGCTCCTTTTTCTGTATTTATCCTTTTCCTATTTTCAGTCTCAGCATATACAACAATTCCATCTTGAATTTGCAAATTTACAGACATATTAATATATTTCGTTCTCTCGGGTTTCTCTCTATTTTGTTGGAATCGCGTACTCGTATAAATACAGATATTTACGAATTGGATAGGAGAGAATTTAAACAATTGTCACAGGAGCCAGATGGGTGACAATTATAATTGGAATTACGCGTTCGCGTTGTCAAAAGAGCTTTGGTGGATTAAAACAACACGTAGAGGTAGTAGCGGAGTCTACCACTTGGCTTCTCCTCGAGCTAATAATACTCGGAAAACAATGTTTCACGCGCGGAGGAAAAAGGGAAGCGTAGCGCATAGACGGGGAGAGTAGCTACGGGGGTAGTAATAAGGCTCGACTCTCATTATTTTCTCGTCTTCGATTGTTCCGGTTCACCGAGTCGAGTCCAGGTGCGACAGCGATGGCAGACAGAGCACGCGTTTTTTTCCTATTACGCTTCCCGTTCTCTTTCGCTCTTGATTCCGAACAGAGAACGAGCGAGAACGAGATATAAAAAATAGAATAGCTACGTACAAACCAGATGGTTTCAGCGAAAGAGAGAACAGAAATGGACGGGAAAAAATACAGGGAACTTTGCTTTATCAAGCACGATCTTTGATGACGTACGATAAGGACCCCGACGATAAATTTACGGTGAAAGAAAATTGGCTGAGACAGAATTTGTTACCGTAATAACTCATTTTTCTACTTAATACAGACAAACATAATAACCTTGTTACGGTAGCAAGATTTTTTTTATAGGAGCGATTTCTTACAACAACAAAAGAAAATTTGTATCAAAATAGTTTGTAACTGAACTAATAAATAAATGTAACAGTGACAAAATAGTTTGTAACAAAACACGTTAGTTGCGTAATTAAATACAAATATATTCTTTTGTTTTCAATCCGTTATTCGGTCGTTCATCTGTAACAGCAGACGTAATTCATTCCTTATATATAATGAATATAAGTTAATCGCTGCTGTAACAAAAAAGTTTTATCGTGATAGCAAAACCAATGGCTTCTGCGTAGCAATTTTTTAAATGTTTGTACTTGTATCTTTATTGCGAAAACAACATCATTATCGGCAAAACACATTTTGTTCTAATAACAAAATCATTTTTCTCCCCAGGCCGTACAGACAATTACTCGATGTTGCAGTTCCCCAGCATCTTCTACGAGAATACTAATTATTTATTTCTTTATATTTCAAGCAAAAAAAACCCAGCAAATGCTTGATGGACCATAACAGATTCCTCTTAATTCTTCCACCTTTGGTAGGAAGCTAAAGGTATGTGAAAGAATTTTTAAATTATACCAAGTGTATGATATTCACGTAATTGGAGTTAAAGCGTGTCCGCGGAGTTGTTGGAAGGAAGTGCGCGCAGTACGATAATGGAGCATTGGCAATGCATACCGCCTTACTCTGCATATCATCTGCATAGATAATGCTTAGAGCTATGTCAAGCTCACTGGACGGACTCACCCGTATTGTATAGCATTTTATCATAACGAGGTGAAATAAGTACCTATGACGACACTGTATATAGAGAAGCGTGAATAATTCGTATTGGAAAGTTGAGAAAATCAAAGCGAACTCGCAAATGACAAAAAAAAATTAATAAATTATCTTTGCAGTTGGATGTTGTAGGATTTATATAAATAAAAATATAACTCAAGATGATATTAATTATTATCTGCACATCGTATTTTAAATCATACGCGTAGATGCTTGCTGAACCGACATTGGATGGACGTGACGCGAGCTCGAACGAACGATAAACTATCGAATGGATAGAGCATACGGATGGATATAGATAAGCGGATGGGAGAATAGAAGTTTTTTTATCGGTTTCCGCGTGTGACGAGAAGGCACGTGGAAGTCGAAGCCGAAGCCGACCGGCAGTCTGAATAAGTCAGAAGCGCGCAGAGTCCACTCTGGCAGTGGAAACGGCACGGCGTGTACTTACAATTGCACGAAAAAGCTTGGCGTTGCGGACTTCTTCATCCCCGTGAATACATCATGGTCACATTAATAATGTAGACAATTCTATTACGATGCGAGCGTGCATCGTGCGAAGAGGGGTTCGGGGCATATCGGAGGAGGATGTAAGAGGGTTAGTGATGCGGATGACGCTTAAAATAACGTAAATTTGCAAAATATGTAAATTTTAATGAAATTACCATAATGCAATTGTCACGTTATGAAATAATTATATTTCTTATCATCGTTTACACGAATCGATAGAGAATTTTGTCGCCAAAATATGCTGCGTTACTACATTTTTAACACCTGACTTCTCCATTGGCAAAAAGACGGAAACTATGCGTTTAGTGTTGACCCCCCCCCGTCGTTTAGAGCAAATGCGGTTTTTCTTTTATTATTAATGTTTGCAAAAAACGGCTTCCATAGCCCGGAGCATCGATTTTGGTTAATGAATTTTTAACATTTGAGGTCTCATCGTGGATATAAATGACTCAAAAAAGTTCTGAAAGTTCTGTTACGTAAATATCGAAATAATCAACATCCTTACGCATAATTGTATACCCGAGTGTTCCTAACTTCATATCACATCGATCGATATTATTTCACGCTAGAGGGTTGCATAACCAATCGTACGCTCCTCATTCTTCGTCGTACGCAACGCGAAATTACTTTTAAAAGTTAAAAATTAAGAAATAATATTACAAAAATGAACACATTTTTATCTGAGAAAGATGTTTCAAAAACAATTTGGAACAACAAAAAATAGTATTAAAGAACAATCAATTATTCATATAATTATCAGTCGGATCTTAAGTTTATCATTGAGTATGAAAATCACCCGACTGTAATATCCAAATGATTAACCATTATTTAACACTATTGTTTGTTAATCAAATTTGTTCGTGAAAATTTGCTAAACAATCGCATGTTATTTATTTGTAAAATTTTTGTATAATTAATTTGTTTCGTTAATATTACGAAATTCTTTCGTGTGAATATCATAAGAGTTGGCTGCGATATAGCACAAACGAAAAAATCTCAAGTCCAAGTTACAAAGATGATATGCGTATAATATGCGAAAACGCACGTTCCCTCGAGCGTGCAAGATTCTCATCGACCTGGGCTCGTCGAACGAAATAAACGTGTACAGCGTCGAGTGTACCGGCTATTTATAAGAGGCCGTGGGTTACGGGAGGTTATAGTCGAGGGGCACAGTCTCGGGTAATTGCGTAATGCCACCAATTTGCACGATACTTTTTTGTGACGTCGATGTAAGACGTAGGACGAGCGAGAGAAAAGTACGAGGACGTGTATAGCGAACCGGTATGTATACTGTTGCGGGCGAGAGGTGGGTAAAGGGATGGAGGGGGTGCTATTCGAGAACGGATAGTAGATCAGAGATGGGTACGAGAGTGAATAAAGTGCAGAGAAGTAAAGAAGAGTGGATAGAGAAGTGCTGCTGGTTTTACGTTTATACGCGTTAAGGATGTAACACACCGAGCTCCGGCGCAGCGGCATAACGTACTATCATCTCTTATTCCACACTACGGTACGCATCTACCGTGAAGGAAGAGTATACGCCATGAAAATTATACAGTATAAACGCTAAGCTACGTAACAGTGTAGTAGATAATTGCGTAATCCACTCGCATATAGAATCCGAGCGAGCGCAGGACAATCAACCCCTCTTGCGGGCATGGCACATCATCGCCGAACTAACTCGTACAACCCCCGGCTCGGACGATGGAAAAGAGGAGAGAAGAAGGACAACGATTATTAGCTAGCTCACCAGAGGGAAAGGAAGAATGCACACGCATATATATACGGATACCGATGTATATTTAACGTTTAATATATGCGTGCTCGTCCAGAAAACGCCTAGCTCGATAGGACGCATCTACGTCTGCGTTTCGTCTACCTGTGTACCCTCTCCTACGGTAATCGCTATGGATCTCGACTATCCCGTCTTTCGCTCAAGTTCACCGCCACCGGTATACTCGTAAACCACTTTAATACGAGGGTTTTATACCAGAACTAACGAACGGATGGATAACGTTTTGTAACGACGTCACGAGAAAGACCCATTGGCTCTTATTATAGCGTAAAAAAAAAATTATATTCATGACAATATGATTTCTTGCTATTTTGTATCGCGTATCGAGTGATTCTACTTGATACCTTATTTTATATGTAATTAAAGTGTAATTAAGGAGAAGAAATTACCCTTCAACGTTGAAATTCAATGCAAATCTCGGAATAGAAGCTGACACGGAGGTTGGCGAGAGTTCTAAGACTGACGGAACCACGAACAAGGCTCGAGGTTCGTGTTCAGCGAAGGATAAGGATGAGGAGGAGATGGAGGAGGAGGAGGAGGCTGTACAAGGCGGGAGGACGAGATGACGCCAGCGAGCTGGACCCGGACCTAGGTGGCGTAACGGAAGGGAAGTGCCAGCCGTGTACTGCTGCTGGAAGTCTCGGCTGCGTGGAGGAGGAAAGGCACATCAGCAGCAGCAGCAGCAGCAGCAGCAGACGGCGGTATCGACCGCCCGGACCTGCCCCACGCCACTCCAGCACGACGACGCCACCAGCAGCAGCGGAACGCACACGCACGTAAATTTACACGCACAGTGATGCCCCGGCGCTGCCGCCTCGTCGTCATGTTATATATCGTCTGCTCTCACTAACACGAACTTGACTAACTTCGCATTTCTCTGTTCTCTATATCTGCTACGAACTCACGCACTCGTTTGTCGATCGGTGAAAAAGGGCAGGTCGTTCATAGCGTAAAAGCAACAAAATCATGATTACGTATCGTCACTCGACGTTATTTTTTGCAATTGGTGATATTGACACGTTAAAAGGTTAAATAAACGACTTTATTAAAACCAACAAAAAAAATTTAACGATCGATTTATTTGTATATTAAAAACGTAACACATACTCACTATTGAAAAAATTAACATGTCCCAATAAGAGTAGCGTACCAAAAATTCTGCATTGCGTCAAGAAATTCCATTCTTGTTTCATATCAAAATAAATAGATGAAAAGCAGTGATGAAGTCGAAGCTATAGAGTTGCTGTTTTAAAGAATGTCATATAAAGAATAAAATGGACACTGATTTTCCGAGATCTTAGGCGCCTCGAATGTGCATTTCATTCCGCAACTACATTAGAAGCACACACGAGTTTTTCTCGTTGTACATAAATATCTAGATAAGGTGCATTTGCGTGCGAATAATGAGGAGATACGTATTGATTTTAGTACAATAAATGTATCGTAATCGGCGTATAATCTGTAATGGCGCGTACGACTACTTTGAAATACTGCAATGGCCGTCAAATTTTCGTTACGCAAGTATAAGGTAAACGTCCTAGTTTCCTCACGGTGTAAGGCTAGCCTCTCACTCTACTTGTACACAATCATAGGAATAAACGAGGAAGGACGAATGTACCAGTTTCTGACACCAGTTTCTGACTTCACCCTATTGGCTGTTTATCGAATGGTGGGGAGTAGCCGACGATGCTAGTGGTATCCCCGTCAGAAATTGAGCCACTCTGTCAGAGGCTGCGCCGTTTATCTTTTGCGTTACTATGTAATGATGAAACACACATGACGATAGGACACTCACACTAATATTACGGATACTTGGAGGAATACACTCGCGGACACTCCCACGGATATTCACCGATACTTACGGATACTCACATTGATACTCACATGGCTACTTATCGATACTTATAGATACTCACATGGTTACTCATAGATAGTTAGAGATACTAACATGGTTAATCATATTTACTTACAGATACTCACATGGTTACTCGTCGATACTTAGAGATACTTACATGTTTACTCACCGATACTTACAGATACTCACAGATACTCACAAGGTTACTCATAGATACTTGCAAATACTCATGATCACTAACAGATTTCCACAGATTATGATAGATATTTACAGATACTTTAACCTACCATAAGTCTAGTTATACATTGACAAATGAGGAGTAACCTCCCATAAGTTAAGCGAGATGCCAAATAAGATGTTATGCGCCATAGCGAATGCGCAAAGCGCGTAAATCACGATAAACTGTCAGTATAATATTGGGGTGAAAAATAAATTGATAGCAGAAGAATAAAGACGATAGAGAAGCTGGTGAAAAAAAATACGGCGACCGGATGAATAAACGTATACACGTCTACAATAATATGCTCGTGAGTGAGAATGATTCTGTGCTTGGAATTGGTTGTTGGCGTCTCCTCGCTCTATCGATCGATTCATTAATAGCCGTTCTCGCGATTACCCGGTGCTGATTTTATTATCGAAAACGTGGAAGGGACGAATGGAGAGGATGGGGAAACGCGATTCCGTGTCGCGTCGTAGCGAGGTTGCTGCTGGGTAAGGGCGTTGATCGATCAGTAGCCCCGATTTAATAACTCGATAGAGAAATTTCATTCGATTATGAGAACGAACGAACAAGGAGGGCTAGCACGAGAGAGGAGACACTTTTCCGGAAAGTAAAGTTGCAGTCGATGATATATTTATTGAATTTTAACCATTGGTTTACACGACAGTTTAATTCAAGTTATTGTAACGATTATTTAATCACGTAATACACGTTGATAAATATCATTTTACTTTTTTTATTTCATTATATTATCTTAAAAGTGATGCAAGATATTTTCTTTCTTAAATTTTTTTATTACTTCACGGGCATCATATAAAACTGACAATAGTCGCAGTGTCGTAAAATTGCATGCTATAACTTACAGAAGAATTCGATTAACATTCGAGTCCAAATATTGATAAGTACAGTGAAGGTAGATGCATCCCAAAATCGACCTGCAGCTGCAACAGCAGAAGCAATTGTATAACGGTAGAGCATACCGGTATCAGAGCCGGACATTTACTAACTTTATTTAATTATGGAAAGCGTCGAGACAATATCTAAATCAGGATCTTTGGAAATGCGATGTGTTATCTGTACGGTTTGCGCTACCACGTTCCGTATCTTGATTTTATACATACGTAGTGAAACAAAAACCGCGGAGACGAACCGAGAAACGGTAAACTGTTGGTTCCATGCTTATTGAGATGAAGGATCGTCGCTGCATGAAAACGAGACGAAGAGAACCGAGCCAGACTAACGAAAGAAACGCGCTCGTGGGACGTTTCAACGAACGGGGCAGTTAACGGTAGAACGCGACACGGGGCTACCAGGTGAAACAGCGTCGAACCAGCCATCATCCCCGCATCGCGTTACTACGTTTACTATACTTTCTGTATACTATATATGTTATGTATACGATATAGCAGAGCTCGTACTTCTCCATCGTTAAACGGAGCAACGATGCGAGGACAGGGGTTCGCGTTACGTGTCAGTCTGCTAGTCCGTCTAGACACCTATTCTCGTGTCCGACACAACAACGCGCATTCTTGTAGTCGTCGTGTTCTCGAGCTTCCCATGTATTATGTATTATTCCATGGAAGTAAGGGTGAAAAGTTATAGATACAAAGCTCCGAGATTCGTGTATTCTTTATTAGTTATTAATAATTCATTCGTTTTATTCTAAAACATTATTAGATTAATAATAAACTATGAACAAAGACAAATTAGAAATACAATGTTTTTCTAAGGTTTTTAATAATTCCATTATTTACATCTAAGGAGGATGAAATTATTAGCTTTACACTGATTAAATTGGTGTAACATTTTTAAGAACTTTTTTTTACATATATTGTGTTTTAATTGACATTGTTGTGAAAATTGACTTACGCTGCAGCATCTGTTGTTACGATATTAATATATTTACAACGACTTTTTATAATAAAAAAAATACGTCTGAGATATCAACATATCAAGGGACTAATCACACGACACGCTTTTTTTAACTTTAGGCTTTTATTTATTGGAAGATTCCCTATCGATTCACCGATAAGATTTTTTTATAGGATCAGTCGTTTGAAATTCAAAAGCGTTTGTTTATCCAACCTTAGACAAACACATGTTTGTTACTGTGTAACAATTAATAACATTAATAATCTAGGCTGTAAAGTGATAAAGCATATTTCAAAAAACAAAATCAACCGTCGCTCATCATAATCGAGTAAATCGAGAAAAAAACACGTTCGAAAAATACCCTAAATTAGTAAATTTGTTTCAATTACTCGATAACGAATGTTTCTTTATGCAAGATATCCGCCAAAACAGGTAAACGCATGACGAAAAAAATTGTAGAAATGGTTTTTAATATTTAGCGCTGATCCGATGAGTGTCACGGTGAAGGGGAGGAGATTTCCTTAAATTAAAAAAAACTTCAAGTACTTGCCTAATTAGAATATGAAAGGCTATGGATTTACCGATTCCGCGACGGTGCTTTACGAGAGCCTTGAGATTCTGCCAAAATAAGACTGATGTACGAATCTCTATCGAAGACCAAATTAGGATGAGCACAGAGCAATAAAGATAGAAGGATATCTCTGTGCAGGAGTCGCGCTAGACGCGATGGGGACAACGAAGAGAGCACCGCAGTTAACCCGAAGAGGGTGGTCCTCTTACGATTCTTAGTGTCGAACGAGAGCGAGTGCGAGTGGATGAAGAGAGAAAATAGAACTCGGAGCATCGATAGAACGTCGTTAAACACAGAGACCACGAGTTAGTCGTGGCACGAATAAGAAGAGCTGAAAGCTTACGCTGTGAGAGAGTCCGCAGCGCATCCAGGGATAAAAAAAGCGATGCTGTAAGGGTGCGACGGTGGCAAGGGAGAGAAAAGCTATATATGGTTGCGGGTTTGCGAGAGGACGCAGTCTCTAGTCGGTCTAGACGCACCTCACATCGACAGAGTGCGAGGGCTCAGAGACGACCATTGCCGCACCCACACAATCCAGAATTTACTGCCGTGCGGCCGTTAATGCCGCGCCACGTATCGCTCGCAAACACCGCGCGCTCGAGAGACCGAGTGTCGGCTGGTGGACCTCTCGTCTCTCTCAAACTTGCGCTCTATCACTCGGCGTCTCTGCCACTTTTCTCTGGATGTATGTGTTCGCTCTCGTTTACTCCCGAGACGAGATACGGGTCGTAAACTCGCGCACGGCGCTTACGCTGTCTATCCGATGGCAAGAGGAAGGGTGCGGGAAAAGCTCTCCACCGCATCCCTCGTGACTGTATTCTCTCTCTCTTCCTGTCTCCCTCCTTTCTCCGAGTACATATATATCTTGAAAACTGCTTTCTATAAAGGAGATTAAAAACTTTTCCGGTGATTTTACGACGATGACGTTGCGACGGATCGTGTACCGGCAACTTGATTGACAGAACAGTTGGTTCTAACGACTCACGTCCATTTCTTTCTCCCTCTCTTCCATCAGCACGGACAATAATTCATTATTGTATCTGATAATCGTCAGTGAAGAAAGATAATTGATTGAATTGCGATTTGATACATTCAAAGAAGTTTCTTAATTTGGGAGAAGAAAATTCGGGGCTTAACGATATATTTATTTGATAATAAAAAATTTTAATTACGTAACCGCTCCAGTGTATAACTCATCTCTTTTTTTAATGCAAATTTATTTATTTTTACGATCGGCCTTGATTTGAAATAAAGCAGCCCTTTATCTTGGCAAACTGCCTCTCGCTACCTTTAATGCGACACCGCTCTTGCTGCTAAAACCATAAAGCGGACAAGGGCGTGAAGGGCTCAATTCATCGAGCCATCAAACGGGTTTTATCTTGTTGGGGTAGGTTCCGGTCTCGCCATTCCGAGGACACAGTAACGACCAAGTTAAGTTAGGATAACGTTGAAACATAGCTTCGTCCCTTTCTCCATAACTGGCACGGGGTCACGGGGTTTGGAAAGGGATCGATCAAGATCGAAAATGTTGTGTACTTCCCGTACGTAATAGCGGAAGCTGTAAAGTACATAAATTCTATACATCCTGTCTACTACAGTCGAATGATTTATCATAGAAATATTTATAAATTTATGGTTAAGAATAGCTTGCCGAGTCAGAGGTAACGCGCCCCGTACAGTCGGTGAGGCCCTTGGACCTGTTCAACCCACTCGATATTCATGATTGAGGTACTCGGACGAGAGAGAGAGAGAGAGAGAGAGAAAGAGAAAGAGCCTATAGTGTAATTCTTTTTTCCATGCCCGAGTGCACCGCTGATTACATTCACAAAGTTCCTGCAGCGTCACCGCTGTGTGCCTTGGCTCCTCTCCTCTTTCTCTCTCTTTCTCTCTCTCTCTCTTTCTACATATCTCTCTCCTCTCTCTCTCACCTCCTAAAGTTCTCCAATGGGCTGGTGTGCAACATCCCTCTCGCTTTTTCGCCCTCTTCCCCATACCACTCGAGCTGAGCTCTCGTACGTTTCGTAGCTTTATTAAAACGGTATATCGCCGCTGTTTTATCTTATACGTACAGGCTTGCATTTAAGGTTTTGAAATTCAAATGAAGCAGCGACTACGCAGCCGACGACGACGACAACGACGACGACGACGACAACGGGCTGCGCCTCCTCCCTCCTCTCCTATTCTCATCCGCCATTGATATGCGTAATATCGTTTCGCCTACGAGGCTACAGTACGTTATATAGAATAGTATTTTGCAATATATATATATACCGACACTGTGTGTACTTTGCATTGGGCGAATGGACTCGTGAGATCTCAAGGGACCCTGCAGCTTATATACTGCGTGATACAGAAGCCAACTTCTTTCGCACTATCATCCCCGCCCTTCTATCAAAGCTACAAGCGAGCAAAAAAAAAACATTAAAGAGTCCCTGTGAAACATGTGGCCAGAATAAAAAACGAATAAATTCGTACGTGAATATTCATAGTATTCATCATCTTGACGGTTATAATCGCAAAATCTTGACTACGAATAGTACCGATCATTTGTCATATTTTTTAACGATAAAACATCTTTCACGCCTTCTTAATACCAAATCTAATTGTAATTATTTCACAGTATATTAATTGAATGCATAAATCGTGACCGCATTAGTTGCGAATATACCAGCAGTAGTAGCGCTACTATTGCTAGTAAGTTGAGTAGTTAGCTTTATGAAACCCTTCTTATCGAATGATATACAAAAATTCGTAATACGCAACCCTAGTATACCCACACGAAAAATAATTATATTTCGATGTATGAGATGTAGAATTTCTTACTAAAAATATATTCATTCTGTATCTTCAAATATTAGTATATCACAGATATATAATCTGTACATCCTGAGATATATAACTTTTAGCCGTTGTATATAACGCATCAAGATTATATATCCTCGAGAACACTTAATTCTTATAGGGGTAGGGACATTGCAACGAACAATGCAATGGCTTAAATGGCATCTTGTGTTCTTGATATATAAATAACATTTAATATGTTTCGTAGAAAGAATCGAATGCTATAAGCTAACGCCCGATGAGAAGTTTTTTTATCGAGTTCTTAAGAAAAATAAAGCATAATAATATTAATCCTATTATGATGAGTGATAACGGATTTTGTTTATTGGACTTCATCGATGAGATATCTTGTAGTATTAGCCGCTTAAAAATTACAAGACTATTGATGTTTCTTTATAGTAAGAATATATGCTGCTTTGCAAATTAATTCTTCAAAATAGGTAACGAAAGTACTAAAAAATGTAGAAATAGGTTTAAAAAATGATTTAATATTGATTTGACTGATACGAAGCGCTCCATCCTAATATTTAAGGGGTATCAAAAAAGCTGTTTATACTCTGACAACTATATTATACGCGGTTAACTACATGAAAATAGCGTTCGATATTCAGGATCAGGGTATTTGTAAGTAGCGCGAAAGCTCAATTCGGAAACTACGGGCTTGCGATTGAGCCCAGCCTTCCAGAGAGAGGACGATTGATCGAATACCGTCATTCGTGATATCAAGCGGACGGTCGGTCGCCATCCCTGTGACTCTATCCCCTTTCTCCAGCTGCTTTCCTTCGGTAGACTAAATTCCCTCGCGGACACATTCTCATAGCTAACCTCTTCTCATAAAGATATATACCTCGCATACAATTCTCTCTTCCGTACATAGTACTCTGATGATGGAAAGGGTAAAGTTCACTTTGGATACACGCACTTACAGCCAAGAGAGCTTCAACGATCACGCGCACAAAGTCCATCCAGCGAATACTACTCTCGACGTTCTGGGAAATCCCAGAGCTCGTGAAATCGTTGGTTGAACCTTTCTCTCGGGTAGAGAGGGAGACAGAGAGAAAGATGAAGCGCACACAGAGGGATTCAAAGTGCACGCACATGAAGGAGAGATAGCTGGAGGGTTGAGGAACGTTGATGCGAGGGCTGAAGGGAAGAAGAGCGAGTCCACGAGGTTCACCGGGGCACCCGAATTGGCGCAAGAGATTGAGAAGGATGATGCGGAGTGGAGCAGAGGGAGGTTGGATGGAACGAAGGCACGGATACACTCGCATCGGCATGTAGACACCCGCATGGATACGAACCGGAAGCTCAAAAGGCCGTGCGAGGGCGAAAGGTATAAAGGGTAGTACGAGAAGGTACAACGGAGATAGAGGAAAACCGAGCAGGTTCGGGGAGGAAAACGCGCCGCACGCAGACACTTGCGAAATTACGACCTTCGCTTGCGTCTGGATACATCGTTCGAGTGAACGAGCTTTCGCCCGAGCGGAGGAGAGAGCAGGAGGAGCACAGGAGGGTTTATAGGGCTACGGGAGATATAGGCGCAACACGGTTCGGTCTATTACTATACCGAATGCGTGTGTATATAGGTACAACCGGTCGAGGAGGTAGAAGAAGAGAGGAGGATAAGTCGACGAGAATTTGGAAAGGATGGGATACGTTACGGAGACTGGAGATAGCGTTGGTGGTCGTGAGAGGTGGTCGAGATCGACAGAGGGGAAACTACGAGAAGAGGACGCGGCGTCGGATTTGCCGGTAGAGACCGCGGGAGACGATTCCAGAGAGGGTTCGCGTGCGCCGTAGAGAACGACGACGAGCGAGACAGAGGGACTCACCGATGTACGGATCGTTCGTGAGCACCATAGCACGAGACCTCTACACGCACATTGCGAAAGGAGAGCGAACCTCCGCGTGGACAGAAGTCACGCATACGGACGAAAACGCCTCATCCACGCTACACCCTACTCTGTACGAGTGTATACGGATGTGAAAGTGCATTGCACACTTGAAAAGCTCGCATAGAAGTGTGGATATGACGCACGCGGGGATATACAGCGACGGCCGATTTTACTGTTTCGGAAGTCTAGCCACCCCCGACGGCTATCCACCACGAGGCAGTAGTGGAGCGCGCCGCACCGCGCTCGCTCTCTCCCCGATGCAAGGGGAGCGCGACTCGACCCTGACGCTGGCGAAAACCCCTCGCGCGCTCCCGCTCGGCATTCTCCACCCTTCCGCCAGCGGTGTCCCAACCCGAAGCTGTACCCTCCGCTTCCCCCCCGTTAGCCAGCTTATACGACCTTCCAAACCCACTTTCCCCGTTCGTCTCCTCGCCTCCCTTCCTCACTCTCTCTCTCTCTCTCTATCCGTCTCTTTTCTTTCTCTCACTCATCCTCCGCCGTTTTCTCATCGTCCTCGCAGCTACGTCCTTCGTCCTTCCCTCTCGCCCTCTGCCCCTCTCGCTCTCTCGCCCGCGTCCTGATACCGTTCGACCAGACTACCGTACATGAGAAAGCACACATAGAGACGAGTAAACCCGCCGTGCACCGCTAAACTCGTCTTTGTCTCGTTTGCTTGTCTCTTTCGCCTGGTGGATTCCTTCCTGATATTTCTCTCGCTTCTCGCATACTTTTTTCTTCTTTCTTACTCACTTTTGGTATAGCTTGTACCAATACCGCTCCTACTGGTTTAGCGTTTCTATGCAGCAGAATGACAAGCGATAGGACCAACGGTAGCGATCTATCTATCCGAGGTTAGCTCTGAGCAATCCCTCACCCGCCCTTTGCCCAAACCCTCATCCCGCACCGCCCAGCTTCCTATGACCCATCCTCTTTCCTCGTTGCTGGCTCTGACTCTCGCAGTCTCACCCCGTCTCTGCGATATACTCTCCTGCTTCTCCGGGACACCAAAGAATCCACCTCGAATACACAAGCTCTTTCTCATCGTTCGTCTGACACGCACGCACGCAACTTTGGACATCGCGCAGCAATTTCTCTTCGCCCTCAACCCTTTTCAATCCTTCCTACGTCCGCCGCTATACCCAAACCATTTCGGGCGAATGCTCTCGTTTCGGAATTAAACGAGCAGGTGCTGTATATGTTTCATTTTACATAGACACACCGTACACTTTCCTTTTTACATTCTCATCACATACGAAGTATGTAGAATAAAAAAGTATTCAGTAAAAAAATGTTTCTGACAGCTCATGGTGCAAATATATATTCCGGATGTTCTAGAATACAAAAAAAAAACATTCACTTATCTATATCGGTCTGTCTGGCTGTACCGTCCAGAAACACAACTTTTCCAAACGACTGCGGGTCGCAGTGACATTCAACGTGTGTTCCTTCTAAATATAAAATGTAGCTTTCGTGTTAAAGTTCCAACGGAAACCCTCAAATGTTATAATAAAAAGTTGTACAACATTTATTTTCACCCGCAGCATGGTCAAAAAATGATTAAAAATGATCAAAGTATTAAACAGCAATAAGTCAGGGTGCCTGTAGCAACAATAATACGGCCAAGATGAGAGACAACCCGTTGCTAAAGTTAATTTCACGAAATGCTATATCTAAATCACGTTTTGTAGCATTGTGCTATGTCTCGTGATTATAGATAACGATATTAATGATAATTTATCATTATTTGGAAATAATATGAGCCACGAAACAGCTATGTTATCCAAAACGGATGTCCCCCAGAAGCGATAATAAATCGTTTTAAGATCGTTTAATTAATTCTGTTTTTAATTCTTGAGTTAACATTTAGAACCTTCGATAAGCCTAAATTTAGAAATAATGCAGAGTAAACCGAATGGTGATTCGAGCCTTCGGAAATGGTAGATACTTATTAACCATTTGAAGTTAACGGGGCCGAGTCATCTGAAAATAATATAAAATGAAATTAAATATATTTTCATCGGTAAAATATTCTTTTGCGACGCGGTTTGTCGACACAAATTTTTTTTCCAGTTTTAACTCGGTCACAAGATTGATCCGATTGTCACAAAGTTGACCCGATTCATTTGAAGCTCTAACGCAGACGATATACTTACTTTTGTAGTGGATTTTTCTTTACGCAGTAATTTTAAATCAAATTTTACTCTGTAGCTTCTCCGCGTAAGAGCTTTAAATGGAAATTCCTATACTCGGCCCGAGCAGAGTCTTCTTACAAAGAGATTGATGCCTTGCGAAACCAATATGGCTCATCGGGATAACCTGAACCTTACGGGAAGTAGATGCTTTTCACCTGTTTACTCACTAAAAGAATTCTTCGTTAAACCTTCACAAATTGCACATTTTACCTATTTAAAGTCAACAAAGACTATCGAAAAGGTCCAGAATGCAACACAGATTACTCAAACAGTATTTATAATATCGCTTTCATCAAAATTAATAACTGTAAATATGTTTTGTGATGTCCGATGCCACTACAATATAGCATAAATGGAGAATTCTCAGTGAGTTAAAAATCCTCTCGTGGTACAAGAACAATTGTACACGAGGAATAAGGTCGAGTACTCGCTGACTAAAGTTGAATACGAGTACGAGAAGAACGTAGATCAGGTGACACAGGCGCAGAAACACGAGAGAGTATGAGAAGAGCAATAGGAACTCGGTTCGTTGTGTGGCGACCGAGACTTTATGATCGAGAGAGGGAGCGAGAGAGGTTTTACGTGTGTTTTCATGAAATTAATACAGAGTTTAGTTTTGTGACCGTAAACTAGATCCGCAGACGGCAGTAAACCCCGGACGAAATGGCGATCGACGGAGCAAACTATATCCTCGTATGGTACAGAGTACAGAGGAAGCGTATACGCGGAGAGTACGGTAACGCGGAGCTTCCAGCAGTCTCGTCTACCTTGGCTGATTCACCGGGAGCGACGGTGCGATTAATGGGTCACGAGACGCAACTAACGATATAGAGATATTCGGTAGAGAATTCTCTGTCTACTTATATCTCGTTTGATTCCTCTACCAGAACTGAGAAAGTGCTCGGCCCACCTTATAAGCCATGAAAATTTCCATTCGAGTTATTCGCTCGACTAGACCGCGTCTTTCCTGGGAGTTATAATGCCAACGACTCTCCGCTGTCTCCATCGGTAGACTCTCCGATAGCTATAGACACCGCTTGCGCATACCAGCTACATAGACTTTTCCAACTTGCACTCTCGCCCTCTTTCAACGAGCACCATCGTAAAATCCTACTTTATAGCGTTTATAAAACTTATCGAAGGCAAATCGCTTCTAGCAGACACGCATACTCTACAACCGATACTCTATACCTCTCTAGTATACGACCCTTCGATTAGCCATTTGAAAATAACATTAATACTTTTATCTCGCATATTTTTAACCGATTAACGAATAAAATTTTTCACACGTTAATCTCATTGAAACATTTAACATTTAACTAGTTTTACACTGTCAAATATACTTATTTATCCCGGGCTGTGGTGATATTTTTCACGATTTCTTTAGAAATTAAAAACCGTCAAGCGTGGTTGCTTCATTAATTCTTAACGAATGATTGAGGCAATCAGAGTTGACAAAAATTAGGGATTCGATTGTTTGAGATCTTTCGACCAAAAAAGATCGATAACGCAGGAATCTAGGTAACGCTGACTCAGACCCCGAGTTGCGATTTACCAAATTTTCATCTTAGAAGAAGACAACTGGTCGGGAATTGTCGCAGAAATTCAAAATTCAATAATATACTTATTTATGTTTCAGGTATTACATAAATAAAAAAGCATTTGTTTGAATTATAATTGAACCTAGAATGCGTGACGTCTTTCGAACTAGAATTAATATTTAACGAGATTGACAAAAATAAAGAATAAAAATCTATAATTACCCTTCGACGATGATCTCTCGCACTGAAAATGCATACTAAATAATCGTTCGTGTAACAAGTTCTCGTTAAAGTGTCCTCGCCGTTAACGATACCCGACGTGTCACGACGAGGAGTAGAACGAGGCAGAGGAGAGACGAGACGAGTCCTGGGAGGGGCCATTATACTTGGCACCGAGGCGCGTTTGTTTCGCCAAGTATAGCTCACGAACAAGGAAGGCGAGGAGGACCACCTCGTTCTTAACCGGTTGTCTCTGGGTTCTTGGTTATACCGGATAGTCACGCGGTATGTAGTGTTATTGCTGCATCGCAAACTGTATACAGTGTACTATCATCTCCACAATTCACATTGTTATATCTATAAACGTAAGAGGGCCGATCCAAAAGCCCTCACTCATGTACCTACGTCACAGTATACATAGAGCGAAGACGATGGTAGCTCTGCTCTTCTGGTGGCTGGCTGGTTGCTGCACGACCTCGCCGGCCGGATGACGGAACGAAGATACCTTATCTGGCGGCGTGCAGCTCAAGCAAAAAGAACGCGATGGAAGGAAAAATGGTGCTGGTGCAAGGAGAGGCAGTGGTAGCAGCGGCTGGTTGGTAAGAATGTGTGTATGTATACATAGTATATATATATATATATATACATACATAAAGCAGATACAGTGGGTGGCAGTGAAAAGAAAACAGGATAGGATAGAAAAGAGAGACAGTCGGTAAGTCGGGCTTCGACGTTGACTAAACGAGACACGGAAACACGGCGTCCGCCGATGGGAGAGCGTGGCTCAGCGTTTTACTGCAAATGTGCCAAGGTATGCGTGGCCCTACATATATTTATGTAGCGGATGCGTGTGCCCGGCAGCACGTCCTTTGCGTCATACTACTTCCCTCCTTTGCTCGCCATTTCTCTTCTCCCCGGGACTCCCCTTCATCCATCTCATTTCTTCTCGGTCCCTCTTAGCCCCTTTTTATATATACCATGCTCTTTATCATCTATCCTCTTTCCTCATTCTTCGTCTTAAATCTCTTCTTTTTATGTACTTTCTTCTTTCTCTTTTATACTTTGGTTTACTTTATACCCTTCGGCCTCTTCTTTACGCTGCTCTTACACTTTTTCTACTTCTTCCTCATTTTCGTGCCTGGTCTACTGTTTCACGACAACCACATGCACACCCTGCTTGCCGAATAAACGAGGAGCCGGAGCTGAACGATGCTCGCCAGGGAGTGACGCAAAGAGGGCAGCCGAGCGAGCCCAAGGGAAAGTGCGCGAGCGAGAGAACAACCGCCATCTCACCGTAGAGAGAAGGGCTCGACCGGTAAATACGTGCGCGCCCTAACACGAGCGTTTTCCGAGGCCACCCTCTCGGTTCGCCGCTACCACCGGAGCAACCCCATTTGCGCCCTGCCTGCTTCGCTACTCGGCTCTCTGCTCTACCGCTCGTGTAACTCGCCTCGTCCGTGCCCTATTCGTCGCGTTCCCTTCCTCTGGCCCTTGTCGCGACTTCGCAACCGACGGCCGCCCCAACCGCTTGAAACCCACCAACGCCATTGGCAATCACGCTGCCATAGTTTCCCCAGGCAAAATGGCCACGACGTCGCCACGACGGTCCCCGGCGGGTACTCGCACTCTTTTTTCCTTTCCCGTAGATAGAACCCTTCACTTTTTATCCTATTTTAATTGTGTACTTTGACACTGGCTATTTACGACGTTTTAAACGAATTTCTGTCACGGTGCCCCAAATCGGAAGTTGGTTGCACGGCAGTCAGAGCATAACTAGCTCAAAGTTCGCAGATTTTTCATATCCGGAGAGTGCGGAAAGTATTCATTGTATTATGAGCCCAGCAAATACGGAGGACATCTTTAGAATTTCACCAAGCGTCAGCGATATTTTTCCACTCGACTACCGAGTTTTCTTTCTTCATTTCTTTTCTTCTTCATTCAATTAACTAATTACATTAGAGAGAGTGCAGGATCCGCACATGGGACCTTATCTAATATCAAGAAAAGTCATTGGCGTAAGTGAGAAAGTTAATTCGCTGCCGGGAGTACTGGTAATGATCCTGATATGCTGGACAAAAGAGAATTTTATTTATTTATTTATTTATCAACATTATATATAGGTAACCTGATTAAGTAGTGAAATTTGGTTCAATATGAAACATGAATATCCGTATATCTATTTATCTGCTTCTCCTCGTATCTACGGGTTGTAGGGTGGTTGAGTATCGGAGGACTGGCCAAACGGTTCCGAGGATAAGGAGCTGGCCGGGGGGGAGGGGGGGGGGGGGGGGGGGGGGGGTTCCGAGGAGGAGAGTATACCGACCAAAATGTGCCGAGTTCTCTCCTCTCTCGGTCTCTTGGTCTCGGGCGTAAGAAGGGGGTCTAGGAACTAGCGAGGGCGGATCAATACAATCGCTAATCCGGTGCATTGTGAGGCGTGGCGTGGCGTAGCAAAGAGGCGAGGTGAGGCGGTGGTCTTGCCTGCCTGCCTTCCACTCTTCTCACTCTTCATCCCCCGTCGAGTTTGCACACAGAAGCAGCCTTACTTCGCACACAATCTTCCGACCCGCGCCGTCTTCGTCTTCGTCGTCGTCGTCGTCGTCATCGTAGTCGTTGTCCTCTTCCTCGTCGTCCTTGTCCTCCTCGTCATCCTTCTTCTTCTCCTCCGTATCACCCGCATCACCGAACCTCCGACGTTAACCCTCTGCGTCCCCGATGCGTCCTTCTGCGTTCCATTCGTGATGCAAGCACGTCGCTCACTTCGTCTTTACCTCTTTCTTATACTCTTGCGTTCTATTAGTTTCTCTCCTTCTCCGTCGCTCCTTCTCACTGCACCCTACTTTCCTTTTTTGGTTGCTCGCTGCCTATCCGGAGCAGAGCGCATAGCACAACTCACGTACACGCACACAAAGAAAAAGGTCCGTTCTCTCTCGCGCCGTCTTGCCGCACTTCCGTTTCCAACCCTTAACCTAGCCTCCTCGAAGAACCAACAACCCCCTCGGGGTCCGGTACTTGGGATGTAGGAGGACCGGGGAAAACCGAGGATGACGCGTTAGACGTATAGGGTATGCTCTATAGGACATAGACTCTCTGTATACATATAGATATATTTTCCTGTATATCATGGCTCTCGCACATGCTACTGTATAATACACAAACTCGTTGCTCGGAATAGGTAAGATTTTTTTTTTCTGGTTGCCACTCTCGTTACCGCGTTTCAAGGATTCTGAGGTACAATCTTTATGTACCGCTATCAAAAAGAATAATGTCTGTTGAAGAGAACTCATGAAACCACCCGTTAGTCACTGTTAAAAAGAAGAAAAACATTTTTTCAACGGTTTATCAAAAAATATGACAATTAAAACGCGACCTTTCATCGGTGCCTACATCCACCTCGAATTTGCTTTCAAATTACCCAACAATTATTTTCGGAATTGTCCGGATTTTTTAAAATCCTTTCATTGAAATTGTACAGTACGTACTTGAAAAGAAAAAAACTGAAATGCATGTTTTGTAATAACAAACGGAAACAGGTTAACGTACGTGATAGTTGACAATAAAAATATTTCCATACACGAAAGATCAATCGTTCTAAATTTGTTTTTCTCACGATGACTTTCAAAATACTTTCAATCCCTGAAATAAAGATTGATCAGGGCAAACTTACCAGTGAATGTACGTTCACTCGAAAAAAATCGCGATCCTTGAGTATCGTATAAACATACGTAACACAGATATAGGAGGATACGAAGACTCGTATAGGATATGATACATAACAGATCGGTATAGATGCAGAGAGAACACGTTGCGCGTTACAGAGAGTACACACGATATAGAGAGCCACGGGGATAAAGTGGAAGCGAGAGTGAGACCGAGGGGTGCACAAGGGATGACTTATGCCCTGCCGACGCATTACCGCATTTCCCACGGTTCTCCGCGTAACGCCGTTCGTTCGTATACGCTCGGGTACCAAAGCTTGTACACCAGCAGCGGTAGCAGCGGCATCAGCGGCAGTACCACCAGGTCGGGATATAAACTGTGGATGAAAATTTATTTACCGTTATGGGCCAGTCGCGGTTTGTATGCGGTACGAAGAGGAGGGCTAAGTGTGTACACGGAGAGCGCGTGAATATCCGAACGAAAATGTCCTTTGGTCTCGTATCGTCTCTCCTCGCTTCGCCTCGTTCGTTTTGATCTTCTTTCCCATTTCTATCTTACACTCTCAAGCAAAGGTGGCCAACTACCGGGAAAACACGCTATTCCCAGCATGCTTCTGGTAACTCTCGCGCGCGTTCAGTTCGCTACCACTCTTGATCATGCCACCGACTTCGAGGGGTCATGCGATGTGGTTGTATGGTACCCAGGCGCCGGCAGTCTTGGTTCTTCTCTATACCGCACCGATGTCAGAGTATATGATACAACTCGTTATATTAGCGATCTCGCACCTGCACGTGTCTCCGGAAGAACCGCACCGCTCGGCCAACGCGCCGATGCATCCTTCGTGCCACAAACCAACGAGTGTCCAACAAACGCGCGTGTATCGTCCTTCGGAGGATACAGATTGATACAAAACCTATGAGAAAATGTTGAAAAAATTAATAAATCTTTCAATGATTCACGAGTAACGGGCAGATGATACCACGACCACTTTTCATTCATATATTACTTGAGCACAAAATTCTATAAATGAATCGTTAAATAAACAAAAAGTAAATTGAAAGAGAATTTGTTTACTCAGAATTTTTTGTTTCTACGATTAAAGTGAACTTTTCGGTCCACTGGTCAAGTGTTACATTTGATTTTTTAAATAAATTGTCCACGAAATAAATAATAATGTTTTGTATGTTGCGTGGATTGGTAATAAGTTGCAAAAGAGAATCGGTCCATTAATGTAAAGTAAAAGCTCCGTTTGTGAAACAACCTGTATACATAAGTGAAAGATGGGTACACGGCGTAACGAGGCTTACCGCCGAGCAGCGGTAACCGGTTGGGTATTAATTCACGATGCACGCTTAAATCTTCGTGATTGCATAATATACATGTATAGTGTGTTATGATAAAACTAGCGATTTAATCGAATTAATATTAAAGCTCATCTTAAGCGCGAGTACGTGTATAGCGGCACGGCACGAGACTTCTTTTAAATTTTACTAAATTAATGCGCGTTTTGTTTTTTTTTTTAATCGATGAGTGCGAGATAGTGACAATGAGATTGAGCGTCGTTCGTTACATTTACAGAGACAATACGTCGTTTGAACAATTTCCAACTGAACGTATTTATATCCGACTCTACACTCCTAACTGTGCAAGACATTTTACAAAAATCTTACATTGCTTATGGTGAAAACACAGCCGAATTCTATTTATTTTAAATTGAACATTCCCCGACTCGACACTGACCAACTTTTTAAAGTACAATTACATACGCGCGACTGTACACGGCTTGCGATAAATGTAATTTCGCATCAGCGGATAAAGCATCGGCGCACGTTAAGAGCTTTTATCGAGTTGGAACTGTGTACAGTTGCGCAAAGTGAATTCGTGTGAAATTAGAATTCACCAAGCCGTGTACAGTCTACGAGTGTCGAATCGTGCCTTGGAGAGGTTGCCTGTGTCAAGTCGAAAGATTTTCAGATTTGCTGTGTTGAGTTGGGAATAAATCGAGTTTTTCTCGTTTTATCTCGGGTACGTGGAGAATTTCACCGTGAGCGATCTTACATTTTTGTACAGCATCGTGTAATTCTACAAACAACGCGACATATTGCCCGTATCGTATCGCTTTACAAGTTCACGTTACGGGCTTGTGTCGAGTTGGAAGTGTGGAGAGTCGCACGTGTATCGTTTTGGGAATAAATCGCGTTTGGCGGTTTCGAGTCGGTTAAGTGCACAGTTTCATAGTGTTGAATCCGAGTACGTGTAGAATTTAACCGTAAACGATTTAACATTTTAGTTAAATCCTCACGTGTGTGCAGAGTTGTAATATGTGTTCAGTTGGAAATTCTACAAATTACATACAGCTCTTACAGTACACACTTTCCTAATTAACCGACATTTATTGGACAAAGCGGAGGGAAACCTTTCCCTTTCTCTGGACCAACTTACATTCGGTCGAAGCGCCGAAACAAAAGAAACTCCAATTCGCGCGCAATTGCCTTGCGAGTACCGGGGAATCCCTCTCGTCGAAAAATACGTGGTCGTTACCTTCGGCCACGATTCCGTCACGTAAGCGAGAGTGTACTGTATTGTTATTCTCACAACGGAAACAACGGTTTATTATTCCCGTCAACGTTTGCTGTAGGATTTGTCGGATATCGATATAGATCGTGTAATGCCTCACTCTATAATCTTTGTCTCGATGTACAACGTTCAGTATCAAATACACAATCAAAAGTTCCGAATAAAATGATACGAATAAAATAATAAAAGTTCAGAAAAATTATCCAAGTTTCACGAAGTATTGGGTTTTGAATTTTTTTTTGTTGTCTTTTCTCATGTGCAT